>VDFB02127629.1:0-51020 GCA_007258455.2 Sequoia sempervirens
TTTTGGATTTTAAAACCCATTGATTTGTTTTTCCATGTGAATTCTACTTTAATTTTCTTCAAGTCTCATCAAAATTCATTAAGATTTGAATAAGTTATGAACATTTTTGTGAGGGCAGGTCTGAACCCTACCTAGGGTTTGCAGTTTTGGGAAAAATACAATAACTTTCATTTCCACTGTTGGATCTTCATAAGAATTGGAGGAAAAGTCTATAACTATGTTTTTTCAATATCACCAGAGAGATTGGCTTCATTATTTTTTTTGTAGAAGTTATTAATGACTGTTCATTGCACTAAATTGTGGGCTGCCATAGTTATGTTTCCAATGTGATATACAATGCCTAATAACATGTGTTATAACAAAGAATGTTTTGGATTATTGTTGAAGGTTTGTGAGATGTGTTGTGAATCCTCCTAGCTCTGCATCAATATTGCAATGCATACGACTCTAAGATGTGTTATCTCCTCAGAGATAAGAATCCATAGTACCTAAGGGATGCTTATAAAATGGAAATCAATATTGAAAATAATTGAAGAGCATTAGGTAAAATGGGAAGAAAGGATGACCCCAAACCTTTGAAGAACCTAAAAGCTTAGAATGAAAAGATAGTCAAAGCTTCAACCCTTGATGAAAAATTAGATCAAGTCCTCAGTTTCCTACAAAAGGTAGCCAAGAATGATAAACCATAATTCCAAAAGAATGAGAGGCCACCAAGACTATACGACTATCCTTATCATAAAAAAATGACATAATAAAAAGCCAGTTAACAAAAATTGAAAGAATACTCAGGGAACACCTGATCCCTTATAGAAACATTCCACCAATGTTACTGAAGAATTGAATTGGTGTGGAGTGTATCGAATGCCCCACTCTACACAACAATGTGTTGTGGCTAGATCAATGGAGGAACTACTAGCAGACCAAGGAGCATATGATTCTTCTCATGAATGAGAGGGTGTTGTGAATGTGCTCATGACTAGATCAGATCTAGACTATGAAGAATTATCCTCCAATTGTGATCCCAACTGAAGTGATGTGGATATTCAAAGGTAGGAGGTAGCTTTCTATCATCAAATATTCTTAGATAAGGAAGGAGAGAATAATTGCATGGTTCATACTCTATATTTAGATAATGTTTCTTTGAGGAGACCCTCAAATGAGGAGATTGAATGGAATACAACTGCATTGGTTGCTAAGGAAAGGAATGATTATCATTTAAGGAATAAGACTATGGGTGGTAATCAGGGTAGCCGAGGGAGCTTGTTTGTTAAGGAAAATAATGCAGCAACAAAAGGAATAAAAATAGAGAACAAGAAGGAAGAGATGAAGTCCAAGGAGGGTAAGGAGGTAAGAATTTGGGCCAAAAAGGGTACAAAGGTGAAAATTGATGGTGAAGTTGCTCATCAAGCTAAGAAGGCCAAAGAGGTGGAACCCAGTGCTAAGAAGGTCCAAGGACAAGCTGACAAGGTAATTCCTAAAGAAATCATAATCCCTGAGTTACCAAGTTATTCTCCAGTAGATATGTTTTAGGTATTAAATCAAGTCAAAGTCATTGTCCCACTTATAGAGATGATGAGAATAGATGAGCACATGAATAAGCGTGTGGCTCTAATCAATAGTATTATGGCTAGAGGGAAGGATAAAATGATTGATCAACTTGAATCAGGTAAAGAATAGAAAAATAATGTTGAGGTCAAAGTAGTAATTAATGAAAATCTAGAAGTATACTTGGGAATCACCATTACTACCAATCCAAACCAAGTCAACCCATTTTATCTAAGTTTGATCATTGATGGTAAGCTTCTCAAAAATTGTATGACAGATTCAGGAGCCTCAAATAATGCACTGCTAGTGAAAATCATGGAAGAGATGGGCTTAAAGGTTGACATCACATATGGAAAGTTCTTCCATGGACTTAAGGGAAGTCCTTGTTATAGGGGTAATCAATAGGGTTCCATATAGATTGGAAACTCTCCTAGAGAAGGAGTTGTTAATGAGTATCACAGTGGTGGACATCCCACCAACCTATGGGAAGCTATTTCCAAGGCACTGGAGTGCTTCCATAGGCTGGAGTAATCAATGCAATCTGTCATTTGCAACCTTTTCAATAGATCAAAAAGATATTAAGATTGCAAAAGAACCAAGGATCCACCACATGATTGAACATACTGAGGAGCTTGAAGAGCCAACAATAATCAACTTCATAGACACTAGCATAAACACCTTTCAATTGGAAGAGTTGAAGCATGAAGAAGAAGCTAGACCTGCACCAATTGTCAAAGAGGTCTTGGAAACACCACATGAAGATGCTTTGTGGATTATGTATTTCAATGGAGCCTATTCAAAGGAAGGCTCGAGTGTAGGGGTTATTCTTATTTCTCCCCAAGGTAAAACTTTAAGTACTCTTTATTACAGTTTTCATGTATAAATAATGTTGTTGATTACAAGGTGAAAGTGTTGGGGGATTTTGAATTGGTAGTTTCTCAAGTTAGGTCTATGTTTGTCACTAAAGACAAGAGGCTGAGACAATACAAGAATGATATTTGTGATACTATTGAGACCTTTGATGCGTTTAGTATAGATTGGATTGAGAGCGGACATGATGTTAGGTCAAACTTATTAGCCAATATTGTTGTTAGGTTAGATGATATCACCTTTGATAGTTTCTCACAAATAGAAGTATAGATTCGACTTGCAGTACTTGACAACATTTACAATTGACAAGTGTTTGATGAAAATAATGAAATTTTGAAATTCTTGAATTGCATTGACCAATATGAAATCCAAGAGATTGACTTTGGATCATACGTGGTTGAAGTTGATGGGAAAGAGACATTATTTGGAAATGAGATAATTCAGCTAAAGACAAATAAGATTCTCAAGGGACTAGTTGCACTAGAAATGGTCTTTGATGGCCCAAATAAATCAAATGTCAAGCAAGCATCTTCACATAAATAAGACCTAGAAGATATAAATTTGGGAACAAAAAATGCTCCTAAAAAGCTGTATATAGGTAAAAAGATGAAACCCCATGTTAGGAATATGTTAATTTCCCTATTGAGCAAGTATAAGCATGTGTTCCCATGGTCATATGATGACCTAAAGGCTTATAGAGAGGAATTGTTTCAACATGAAATTCCTCTGAAACCTGATGAAAAGCCTTTTAGGAAAAAATAGAGGCCAATTAATCCTACCTTGCAGCCAAAGATGCAAGAGGAGCTTACAAAGTTGAGAGATGTTGGTATCATCAAACCCATTAGACATTCATCATGGGTTTCAAATTTGGTTCCTGTTTGAAAGAAAATGAGTGATATCAAGCCGTGTGTAGATTTTAGAAACCTTAATGTGACATCTCTAAAGGAAAACTATCTGCTAACTAACATGGAATCTATGCTACAAAAGGTCATAGGGTGTGATTTTCTCTCAATGATGGATGGATTATTAGGATATAATCAAGTCATGGTGAAGAATTTGAACAGTATAAAACTGCCTTTACTACACCATGGGAGACCTATGCATATGTAAGGATGCCATTTAGCCTAATTAATGCTGGTGCAACATTCCAAAGAGTCATGGATGTGGCCTTTGCAGATTTTATTGATCTTTTCCTGGCTATATATCAAGATGATTTGACTGCTCACAGCAAGGAGGAAGATCATTGTTCCCATTTAGAGAAATTTTTTATTTGAGCTTTGGAGTTTTGTATTTCTCTAAATCCCAAGAAGTGTGCTTTTGGAGTTAAATAAGGTAAGCTGTTGGGGAATATTGTTTCAAAAGATGGGGTCAATATTGATCTTGAACATGTACTAGCCATAGGAAAAATCACACAACCTGGGAATGTGAAGGGGATTCAATCTTTCTTTGGGAAGATTAATTTTGTTAGGAGATTTGTTACTAACTTTGTTGAGATTGTTAGGCCTATCTCCAAGATGTTGAAGAAAAGAGAAAAGTTGGTATGGAAAAGAGAACCTATTAATAATTTTCAAGCCATAAAAGATGCCATCGATGTGGCATCTATCCTTAAATCCCAAGATTATACAAAGCCCTTCCAACTATTCACTTTTTCTTCATTTCACACAATGGTAGGGGTATTGTTACAAAAGAATGATGAAGGATTTGAGCAGCCTATTGCTTTCTTTAGCAAGTCCTTGCAGGCTACTGAGCTCAAGTATGATGCCATGGAGAAGAAAGCTTATGCCTTGGTAAAGGATGTAAATAATTTTAGACCCTACTTGATTGGGCCAACTCTTGTAGCTTATGTTCCAAGCGCAACAGTTAAGGACATTTTCACTTAGTAGGAGACCATAGGCTATAGGTCAAAATGGATTAATAGGATCTAGGAGTTCAACATTGACCTCCAAATCAAAAAATTGGTGAGGGGTCAAGGTTTGGCCCAGTTGATGGCTCAGACCAACTTGGAGGCAAATCAAATTAATTAGATTGAAAATCAGAATGTTGCCCCCATTTGTGATATGTAAACTTATGGATGTTACTGACGATTTTTTGAGTATTTACAGACTATGCAATTCCCTTAAGGAAAGCCTAATAATGAGAAATTTTTTTTTGCAGGAAATCAAATATGTTATCATTGATGGTGAACTCTAGTGGAGAAGCCCTAAAGGTCTACTGCTCAGGTGTGTGGATGGAGATCAAGTAGAAGACTTGCTGATTGAAATGCATAAAGGAGCATGTGGAGGCCACTACATGGCCAAGATCACTGCCCAGAAGATATTGAGAGTAGGTTTTTGATGGCCAACAATTTTCAAAGATGCTCATAGAATTGTGGAGAGATGTGATGCTTGTCAGATATTTTCTAGCAAGTTAAAGTTTTTAGGAAACTTACCACTTAGGTCAATGTCAGCACATGCTCCTTTCCAACAATGGGGTATTGATTTTATTGGGGAAATGTCTGAGAAATCTAGTGGACATGCTTGGATTCTGGTTGCTACTAAATATTTTACAAAATGGGTTGAAGCCATTCCTATTAGGAGAACAACTAGCAAAGTTGTCATTGATTTTTTAATGAACAATATTTTGAGTAGGTTTGGTGTTCCTGAAAGAATTATTTCTGGTAACACCATGTGTTTCAAGTCCAAGGAATTTATTGATTTTTGTGACTAGCATGGCATAAATGTATCCTATTCATCCCTATATCATCCCCAAGGGAATGGGTAGGCTGAGTCTAACAATAAGAGCCTTATGGAGATTATCAAGCGGGTGCTTGAGAAGAATAAGAAGGCTTGGGTCTCAAAATTGTAGCTAGCACTATGGGTTGACAGGACTATAGTAAAGAAAGTCATTGGACAATCCCCTTTTAACTTGGTGTATGGGGTTGAGGCTAGAATACCACACAATAATATGATGAAAATGTATAAATTTGTTTAGGAGTATGACACCAATATTGTTGATGAGATGCAACATCAGATGGATGAGTTAATTGAGCTTGATGAAACTAGAGGAGAAGCTCATAAAAGAAATGAGATGTTGCAGCTCCAATTCAAACGCTTGTATGACAAAAAGGCCATTCAAAGGAAGTTTGAAGTAGGGTGTATCATCTTGATGTGGAATGCAAGATTGGAAGAAAAAGGAAAGCATGGGAAGTTTGATCCCTTATGGCTTGGGCCTTATCTGATTGCAGACACACATGGGGAAGATTCCTACTACTTGCAATCACTAACAAGTGAATTTCTACAACTACTAGTACATGAATAGTTCCTAAAGCCCTATTTCTCATGAGGTAGGTTGTTTCCATGCAAATTGTATATTTTTTATAAATATTGTACATATGTTTGGCATGTTTTCTTTTTGTTGCATCTACTTGCCTTGTCCAGGAAAGCTCTTGGGATTTTTGGAATTCCTCTGTGTTGGTTTACTTCACCAAGAGATATGTTTCTCACCATACCCACGAGGGGTATGCATCCTTGAGCATGAGCCACTGGTAGAGCTCCTAAAATTTCAAAATTTTATGCCCATTTTGTGCTTGGTATTGGCATGTCACATGTATGCTTGTGGATAGGGTTTAGGGTTTTAGCTCTGTAACCTTTCTTCTTAGTCCCTTACATTTTAAGCCTTGAACATTTTAATTTCTTGTTGACCTACTCTACCTAGTCCCTAGTTAATCAAGTCATCATTTAAGCCATCAAAAGCATCCTTTTACTGCCCCCTTCACTTAGGTTTATCGGTTGTCTGGTTTTAATCATCATTTGATTAATGCCTAAAGTGGGGTCAAAAAAATGTTTCATGAAACTTTCCATAGGAAAGTAGAAGCATTGAGGGTCAAAATCCATCGGCCTAGGTGGGCCCCATTTTAAGTCAACAATTTTTAGCATCTATAGAAATAGGGTGTGTTGAATCTATCGGTGAGATCTTGACCATCCATCGCACACCACATAGGGCTTGAAGACTACCTATCAGAAGGCGTGAGAGGTCCTCGTTTAGGTGACATGTGTGTAGTTTTGTCCACTAGGAAAAGAGGTGGATCCCACGAGAAGAAATGACATGGTTTCCAATCAACACATTCTCATTGGCTGATGAGTTGACAAACCATTGTGGAGTAAATTCAAACTTTGTTGACTCAATTTGAGTCATCCATGGTGCCATCTTAGAAATAAATCAATGGTTTTCATTTGAAATTGAACACATGAATATTTGAGCCATTTTGCTTCACGTGAGCGAGTAGTAATGGCTGAAAGGACATTGGCAGTGATTGTTATTGGGTTGTCAAATACTTCAAATTGATTTCCTCGCATTATCAAAAATTATAAACTAGTGCAAAGCTACTGGAATATTGAGCCATGGTGTTCAAGCTAAGAAATGAGAAAATTAGAGTTCCTATTAATGCAAAAATCCATGATCATAATTAAAGTTGACCTTTGTGCTTTATTTTGAATTGTTTTGAATTAGGGTAGGTTGCATTTGTTTTCTTCGGTTTTATTTGGCCTGCATGATTTAGTTATCTTTTTGTCTTAATATTCTATATAAAATTGTTACCCTCAGCCAAATTTGTGTAAGTGTATGTCTTCTAATCGCACCTGACACTATTAATTGAGGGGATTAGGTTTCAAACTTCTTTCTGTGAGAACCCTAGTCTATTGTGAACTTGCTTGAATATCCATGGATCCTAACACACAAAAACCTCATCCTAAAACCCCAACTAGGGTACTCTCTCATGTAATTTTCAACTAGCTCAAATCCTCGACTAATAAGAAAAGTCAAGGAGAGGCGATATATTATGGCCTTAGGATTTATGAGGGGTTGCAAAACAAGCAAGCTTGGATCAAGGATGTTAAATTGCTCTATACTAGTTGGAATTTTTTTAGAAATTGGTTTGGGAACATGAATTGTGAGTACCCTATTTTCCATTCTTGGAGGATGGATATGGGGAAACTTGTAGTCCCAAATTTATATGTGGATGTGGACCTGGTCAAGGATATTATAGCCTGATATGATCCAGTTTCTAGAATTATTAGGGCATGTAATGGTGCTGAGGTGGTCAAGATTACCAAGGAGGAGATTGCAAAAGTTTTCAAACTACAGGAATGGAATGAGGATATGGTCCCCATTGACATGGATACTTTCAAAAGGGAATATGATAATACCAAAGTCTTGTTCTGAACTACAATGTTACCAACTACATGGCTTAAAATGGATATGGGAAGAATAAGAAGCAGATTAAGATTGGGAAAGATGAGAAGGAACCTTTCCCTCTGGATTACTTTACCCCCTATTTCAAAAATACAATATGCTCCTTGTATCAAATTATTGTTTTGATGCACCTGAAACCATACCAATTGAATATCTATACATGGTAGGCAATATTCAATATGCAACCTTCATTGTGGGTTATGATTATGCCACTTATCTAGTAGAAAACATGCACAAGCACCTGGTTTAGATAAAGGGAGGAAAGCATTGGGTAAAATTTTTGTGGTATTCTCTTTTTATGCATATGATTTTGTGCAAATAGGAGAAATATTTTGGGGAAGACATGTCTCTAAAGAAAGTGAATGGTGATATTGAGCTACTGATCCAATGTTGGACCCAAATCCTAGATATGGATCACCAGAAGTTTGATTACCTAGTTTTCAATAATTTTTTTTCAGCTAAACTATGGAGACTCCTAGTTCTTGATCCACCAAGGATCCCTATCAACATTCATGACTTCCTATGGCCTATGGAGAGGATTCCTAAGTTGAATATGACCCATAATTGAGGAGATATCATTCCATATAAAAATAGGACCATATTTAGGGTGTATGGTACTCCTTTGTACCATTTTGTGCTACCAAGGGATGTACCACTTAGGATTGGATTTATAGAATTCATGAGGAAGTTGGTTAGATCCCAAGATTTTCACTTGCTAGAAAATAAGAAGGGTTCATTATTCCTATAGTACACAACATTTGTAGACTATGTGTTGATTAAAGGGAAGTGGAATGCTTTGAGTGATATCCTCAAGCCCTACAAATTGATGGTAGCTCACCCTAGGAACCATGATCCTGAGGGATTCATTCATGTAGTAAAAGCAAAGAAATCATTGGGTGTGTTTGTTCACAATTTCTATTTCCCTGAGGATGTCATTAGGAATATTTTTTATTTCCAAGTGCAAGAGGAAAGGAAGGCTATGTATCTTTCCTTCAACAAGATGGTAGAAAATATTGGGAGGACAAATCCAAAGTATGATCCTCTATCCAATATTCAAGGGGAATTCAACCAAGTAATGCATGCACTGGAAATTTTTTAAAGTGTTGTTGGTGTATTCAGAAGGGTAGAAATGGTTAGGAATAAGGGAAAGGCTTTGGAAACTAAAGAGTGACCATCCATATATTTGGAGGAGAGGCCTTCCTATTAACAACCCAAAATAATTTAGGTGTATACTAGGAAAAGGGAAATAGATAAGGAGCAGATAGAGCCAACTCCTGTTGTACCAGAGACCAGCTTCTCCAAGTGGATCAGTTCCATTGCCTCCTAGGAAATCCTCTCCTATTATTATTGACATTGATTCTCCTCCAAGAAGTTCTCCTGCCCCAAAGAAGCAAAGAATTAAGAGAAGAAGGGTAGAGAAGAGTTTGGTAGAGGAGTACCCTGACAGTGATGAGGATGACATTGTGATAACTTCTAAAGATATGTAGCAAGGGATTCCTTCTCCCTCAAGAGAAGTTGCATCAAGCTTTGGGACAAGTATCCCGAGGTTGGGAAAAGCTGAATTGAGTGGTGTGAAAAATATTGATGATATGAGGGTGGAGACTTACAAAGAGTTCATGGAGGATGATTCTTTCATTGAAACACCAGTGTTCAGGGATTTTACATGGAGAGTAAAGGTTAGAGAATATGCAGAGAGGGTTACAATTGAAAGAAGTTTACATCTTGAATTTCCAAAGAATGTTATCCAAGTCAATGTGATGCAAGATATGAAGAAGCAGTTTAATAAGATTACACCTAAGGAGGGAAGAGAAATTGTGGGAAAGAGTGGTTTTTTTTTGTTACCTGAATGTGATATTGTTGATGCAATGGTACTTGATAGAATAAGAAGGGATGATAAGCCTATATTCTACACTAAAGAGGAAGCCAGGTTAGCACTTCAAGGATCTACATTCAGTGAGGAACATGATGCTCTGGCAATATGTTCATTGTCTCTTAGTTCAAGAAATCCCAAAGTTGCAAAGATTTCAGACTTAAGTGGTAGATTGATTGTAAAGGGAGCTGCAAATAATCCACCATTAGAGGACATTGACATGACTATAAATACTGCTAGGTTCACAAAAGCAATAGTTGAGCATCTCACTAGTGACAAGGATACATTCGAAAGAAAGTACCATGAGATTCTAGGAGAATACAATAAGAGTCAACAGAGGGAAGTTGAGCTTGAGAATGAGTAGGAATTTTAGAAGCAACAAGTGGAAATGATGAAGTCCCAAGGGGAAAATAGTTCAAGCCATACTACTCTCGTTTCTCCTATAATTCATCCTTAGTCTCCTCCACATGAGTAAGCATTGTCAATTATTCCTTGAAACATGGGTTAGGAGCCCATTGTAGTAGACAAGTCGAGTACATCAAAGGCAGCTCCATCCATTGAACCCACAAGATAACAATTACTTTAGAAAGTTGAGGAATACAAGAAGTCACTTTAGGAAACACAAAATATAATGCACAAGAATATTTCTAGGATTGTTCATATTGTTCTAAGACACCTTGATAGGAGAATCCAAAGTAAACTGAATAGTGTCCATGTTAATTATTCTTTGATGCTTAGAGAAATGGAGATGTCTCAGAGGGATGGAGAATTGGGAACCCCACTCTTAGATAGGGAGATTCCTAGAGTTACTAATTTGAAATTAATGGCATCTGGGGAAAAGAAATGAGAAGACAAATATTCGATGGTGTTTTCTACTTACAAGTTTGTCAGTCACTTTAAGGAACAACCATTACATGGGTATGTTGCTCCATTGGAGCATAAAATAAAAGAGTTAAGGATCAAGTACAATCAGGCAGAGTTGACACTATTACCTGACATCTTGCAAGCCCATGATGAAGTGAAACCTTTGAAAATGTGGAAGAATCAAGTGGCCACTATAGTTGCTTCTCAGGCTAAATTAATTTGTGAGGATGTTAATATGGATATGCTTAAAGATATTTATGAGAAGTTATCTTTTATCATTAGTTTCCTCAAAGAATTTGATAAGGAAGCTAATTTAGTGATGACAAAGTATGCTCCTTACAAAAAGAAAATGGATGAAATTATTGAATTCAATTGGCCATCTGAAGATGAGTATGGACAATGGAGAAGGACATTTCTAACTGGATTGGATTAGTGAATTCATAATGGAACACATATACTTGGTCAAGTAATGTATAGGTCTGGCCTTGGAGGTTACAATGTATAAAGTATGTGTATCCTAGTTAAACGTGCTCTAGGTAAATATTGATCACTAATGTGGATGCTGACTAGAAATTTTGTTTATGTTTACTATGTTTGTGAATTTTTTCATATTGCCAAGTGGGATGGATGCACTACAAGAACTTGAAAGATATTATTTTCATCACGTGCCTTTTGGAAGGTGGGCTTTCTTCTTCACAAGCAAATGAAAATATTCTTTGTCTCATGTGTATTCCCTCTGATTGAAAATGTAAATATAATTGTAAAGGGAAAATTTTCTTGTAGCGGTCCAATTAGAATGTGATGTGTACTATTGCCCTGAAGCTTATTTTTCTCCCTTGTTTACATAAAAGGGAATTCAAGGCCATTAGTAGAGGTCTTTTTTTGAATTCTAGAGTTCAATAGTGTAATTGAAGAACATAGAGAAAATATGTTAGGAGTCTTTATCTAATGCTTTGAGTCTAGATAGTAAGTTTCTCAAATGTATGGTTTCTAAGTATTATCAAAATGATAATGCAATTTTTTAGAGCTTGTAGTCTCTCCAATTTTAATTTGTACTCGAGTTATTAATGAAAATGCTGATTAAAGATCATTTCATTAATTTTCATCATTGTTGAGCTTTTTTATACACTTTTATTTTAGCTTTGGTTTAAAGAATTGGTTAAAATGCTTAGATATGATTGTAAATTCATGTGCAAAATAATTGGATTTGATAAGTAGTCTTAGACTTTGATTATAGATGGGTGAATTGCAAATTAATTTCACTAAGATCATTTGTGTTTAGGATTAAATGTACCTTGCATTTCAATTTATGTTGACTCCTAGCCCACATATAGTGGCACTAATCATAGTTATTATAAGTATGGTCTTTTAGGATTCTGGTAACCCAACTTAAGAACATCATTTTAAATAACTTTTCGATGAATCTTTAACTTGTTGTGGTTGGTTTTGTTTGTATTCTCGGTTTAGGATGTACAATTCTTTCAAGGAAATGCCTAATTCTTGAAGGATCTCATCTTCCTAACCTTTCATGAGAATATATATGCTTATCTATGCAATGTATTTATTAATTATTTAAAAGAGTCATATAATGTACATTGTGGGACCACCCTCCTAGGTTTTACAAAGCTCGAAGTGTAGGAGATAAAGCAACTAGTGCTACATCTTGTTTTTTGGCCACTTATCTTGTAGATATTCGAGAATTGAGCTTGGAAAACTAATAGGTATCTACAAGATCTGATTGGTTCATTGAAAGAAACCAATAGGTTCAAAGGGTTGCAAGATGGTTGCCTCCTCTGATATATTTTCTAAAGATTAATAGTACCGGTTTTCCTAGAGGTAACCTTGAGCTTGCTGGGAATAGTGGGGTTGGCAGAGATTGTTATGGTTTAGTCATTTTATTTTTCTCCATCCACAAAGGGTGACATTCTAACAACTTTATGGAAGGGTTGGTGATTCTTTGGGCTATTGAGCATGCTTGTACCTTGGGTTGGTGAAATATTATCTATGAATCTAATTCACATATTATTATTAATATGTTGCTCGAGCAAAGGGTGTTTGAGGTTAATTGGAAGATTGTGCTGTTGGTTAGAAATATTTTGTAGAGGTTTTCTACTTTAGAAGTGGTTTCTTTTGTCCACATTCCATGAGAATGGAATAGGGCTGCTGATTTTTTGGCTAAGTGGGCTTCTAAGCATGAGGATGATTGGAAGATTGAGGGGTGGGGACAATTATTCCCTCAGTATGTTCATGATTTAGAGAGGGTCATTGTTGATGATATGGAGGTATAAGATTTTGGTGGCTGTTTGGTTGATGGTTTTTTCTTCGGTTGGTTGTTCTAGTGGTTTCCTTGGTGGGAGCTTATGAGCTCCCTAATCCTTTTGTATTATTGATTTCTTGATTTCAATAAAGTTTTTACCCCTCTTATCAAAACAAAAATATATATTTGGTGTGATTTGGAGGCTACATTTTTTTATATTGAGGGGGTTTTCTTAGGGTAGATTTGTCTCACTCTTGTTCTTATAGTTTCTTCTATTCATCATCTCTTATTCATTCCATTATAACAATTATTTATGTGTTAATATTTTGATACATTAGTTATTAGTATTTTTATTGAAAAGTTAATTTGGAGATATGTACATTCTTAGTAATTAAGCTTTATTTTGAGTTTAAAATGTACTTAGGGGATCCTATGCATATTTTTCTTAATTGTGATGCTCTTTGGATGATGATGCAAGAATATATGAGAACTTTAAATATGTGACTTATTAAATCTTTTATTTAAAAACACTTAAATACTTTAGATTTCCTAAAATATTTACTTAGCTTTTAAATGATTTTATTGTTTCATGTATTTATTTTTACATTCAAATTATTTTTTTTATTTTTTTTGAAATGATTAGAACATATATTATGATTACATGATTAAACCATATTGAGAGTATTTATTATAGATAATGTTGAACATGGTATTTTTACATTTATAGTGTAGGAAATTGTATTCCTTTACAATTTCACACTATGTTTGGGTCCCTTAATTAATTGGAATAAATTAAGCTTGTAATTTTCTAAATTATGCATTCCAAAGCTTTACTTATCCTATTTTTCAAAAGGGAAACAATCATTCAATAAATGCAATTAATATTTAAATAGATTGGAGAATGAGTGTCCTAGATTTTTAGGCTAGGATCCATTCACCCAAGGGCCAATGGGTCCCCTTCTAGACCTAGGAACCATGTTTAAATATGTTTTTGGAAATCTTTTAATGATTAACATTTCATATGAAATTGTGAGGTTTTAGAATCTAATTTTTGGGAAATTAGATATACATAGTCACCCAATATAATATTTAATTTGACTTATGTCCCTTATCCTAATAATTAATTAAATAAATATTCATTATCTATTTAATTAATTTTCTCATTATCTTTATCCACCACCTTTAATTAAAAATAAATCCACATTCATCTAATTAAAGCTACCCCAAATCCCACCTAAGTTAATTAATACTTGATTAATTAACCATGTCCCTTTCCAAATCCTCATTATCCCATTCTCCAACTTTTAACTCCACCCAAGTTAACCCTTAGTTTATTAACTCAACCCATCCTCATTAATCAATTAATCCTTGATTAATTGATTTAACTCTCATCCCTAATCCTCATTATCATTATTTCCTAATTTTAAATTCCTCCATCTCACCTACCCCCAGTAACCTCTCACACAAGCTACCCTATGAGCCACCCTATCTCTTACACAAATTTAATGCCTCTCTTCCCAATGTGTGCTCACACCTCCCCATTTTACCCATTTCCATCTTATAACACTTGTCAAAAGGCTAATCAATCTTCATTCCTTAACCCAAACCACATCCTTCTTTCAATCTCAAACCTCCATTAACCAATCAATCCTAGCCATTGGTTCCTCTCACCAAAATTCTATATAATGAGGCCTTGGCTCTCATTCTTGCAACACACATTCATCTCATCCTTATTTTTTCAAAATATCCTTTCAATCCATCACTATCCTACTATCATCATGCTAAAGTATTAAGCAACCAAATCCATCTCAATCATTAGAGAAAATCTATAAGAAATGGGTTTTTCTTGTGAGCTCAATCCATGAAGAGGAGAAGATTACGAAGGAATAACATATTTGTGTTTATTTCTTATGAATTTCATATATTTACATTCATATTCATCTTTACCTTCTTCAAGATAAACACCTATAAATATATAGTCCTTTTATCAATTCAAATCTAAGACACAATCAAGACTTTACAAGAGAAAATATTATTGTCAATAGCATTCAAGAGAAAATTTATTAGTCTTGTTGGAACAATGAAGATCTTATAATCATGTTTAAGCTTATGTGAGTTCATATCATCTTGTGAAGGCTAATATACATTTTTTATCCTCAAAGAATCCAAGCATTCAATTATCCAATAAATCAAGAAAAGAAAGATCAAGTTTCTTGGAGTTATGTGTTTGACTTCAATCCTCTAAGGCAAGCCATCGAAGGTTTGGTGAGTTGTAGCAAGCAAGTGTTCATTCATCATTTACTTCTCCATTGTCATTATCTTTCTATCAAGATTTAATTACCAAACATGGGGTTTGACTAACACAAACCCCCATTCAAAACAAAATTCCCTCTTTGTATGTGCATATTATAGGTTGAAGAAGGATTTAAGATCTTGGAGAGAAATTTTGTATTGTTGCATTTGTTGCATTGATTGTTGTCAAGCCATGGAAACTAAAATTTAGAATTTATTTTTGGCTTTCTGACAATGGAACCTATGTAAAAGAGAAGCTATGATATTGCCTCAGAGGAGTGCCAAAAGAATTTTCAAAATCCCTAACCAAGACCCATTTTCCCTAGGGTGAAGATGTCCTTCAAAAAATCTCAAAACTTACTTTTGGTGACGGGTACTTGTGTCTTAACCCTTCTCATCTATCTACCTATAAATTATGGTTTCCATTTCTATACTTTCAAGAATTTGTATTTCATGTTCTAGGTCTTATAGTCCATTTTATTTAAACATTACATATCATTTCAAATTGGTTTAAGCTATTACATGCTGTCCTATGGAACTAAGATCTAGGTTTGGTTGGCTCACTTTTGAGGTTGAAAGTAAATTAATACTCCTTATAATCTTTTCCCTAATGAAATGGCCTTACAGAAAGACACCTGTTGTGGATCCTTAAAGTCCTATTTAGTGTCCCTCTTTTCGCACATTTCATTTTGGTGAACCCAACGTTGTTAAGGTGTCTTATTCAAAATTTCATTTCATGTCTTGTTGTACATCATACCTTTTCTAATTTGGAGATCTTTGAAACCCTAGATCTAGTTTTTACATCCTTTTGTTTTGCATTACCATTAGGGTTACATATTGCATGTTTACAACATTTAAACTCATAATAGTCCAAAACTATTACATAATTTTTTGCATAGTAGCTTGTGTTAAGTGTGTTTTACTCATTTAGATCAATATTTAATTCAAAATTACATTCAAAAAAATTGTCATTTTGTTCATACATTTTCATTTAAATTTTGTATTTTCATTTCATCATATTTTTGGAAAAACTATCACTGAAGAATCCATTTTCTATGAAGAAAAATAAGCTTAAATATTAGGTTAAAGACTCAAATTTAAATTTTTTAGAACCCTTTGCTAGGACTCATTCACCCTTGGGTGAACTTGTCTTGGTACAGGTGCTTTTCTAAATTTTTGCACAATGTCCTGTCTTTATATTATCATTTTGTTCCAGCTTGCATATCTCTATTTTAGTTTCAGAAATTGCATACTATTATTTTGAACCTAGTTGTTGAAGGATAGTGCATTGTTTGAAATATAAAATGGAATTCAAAAGTAATTATTTTTAGGTATTTGCATCTAAAATCAGTCAATTATCATATTTTAGATCTAAAATTTACATTAAATATCCATTCATTTAATATATTCAAACCAAATTTTCATCATGGACATGTGTTTTGGTATAATATGGATGTCTTTAATATCTTTGTTTGATGTTTCAAGTTGTGTGTTTGTTGATGCTCATAATGCAATTGAAAGCATTCATGAACCTTCACCTCCCAATGAATGTCCTTGTGAGATAGACATCTAAGGAAAAGATGAAGATAGTATGCAAGAATTCATACAAAATTCTTTGTGTAACCTTGAAAAAATGCATCCTTCTATCCTTCCGTGTAACAAAAAACACATCCTATAGTTCCACCACTTGACATGTTCAACCTCTTACATCCTGAAATTGAATCACAAAGTAAGCCTCAACTATCAAACATTAACAAACTCATTACAATGACAACATTGATTCTCTTCTATCCTATGCTCATAAAGTTACTGATACACCCATCCACTTATAAGAGAGTTATGGTAAAGGCTCTAGAATCTTAAGTAAACAAGGATATGGCATAACAAATAAGCACGAGATCCATAAATTTTTTAGAACAAAACCCATCAGAAGATATAAAGGGATTGGAATATCAAGATCCTCCCTTTCATATCAACCAATTTCCCAATCAAGTAAGAAACCCAAGCCCTACAAACTTAAGAATTTTCCATTTTTACTTACTATAACTAAGATTGAACAAAAACAAGATAAAATTATATGTCTACAATTGATTACGTTACCACCTATTCGAGAAATAAAAAGGAAAAATTACAAACATGTCTTATTTTACATTTCATAGAACTATTGGGAATCTTACTGATGAGTTTCATACTTTAAATAATTTGATAGATATAAATGATATTACCCATATAATTGGATAGCATGCATACACTTTGCTCCTTGCCATGTGATAGTTGCAGAATCATAGCATACTCACTATTACATGTATTGTAATATATGAAAATCACTTTTCATATTACAAGGAGCATCATATTATCACTTATCTTGGATCATCCTTGTCCTACATTATTGGGGGCAAGGGGTTTGATAGCCTTATCCTAGTATTACAATTTTCATTGCTCCTTTGGCTAGTTATCTACCTTTCTTATATTATGAAAAATATTGGGATGCAAATGACTGGCTATAGGTTGGCTCGCATGTGACCTACTAGTTTTCTATTCTCTCTATGGTATTTGTGATTGCATGTGTGTAATTTCATTGTAGACACTTAAAATCATCTTGATCAATATTATACATCTAAATTCAATTATTAACACTATTTTTGTCCTAATTCACCTCTTTTCAACTATTTAATTAAATTATAATCATAATTATTTAATTAGATTCATCATTTTCATCTATTAATTGAATAATAAATATTACTAGGTTAGTTCACCCTTTTCAAACTAAATTTTATCCTATTTGATTAAATAATTTGAATTATTTAATTAAATTATCCATGTCCTCTCATTTGATCAAATAATCTAAATTATTTAATTAAATGCTATTAATTCCAATTTTTAATTAAATGAGCTAATTTTTTAATTAAATCTTATGATTCCTCCATCTTGCATAACTAAATAATATCTTAATTATTTAATTGACTAATTTCTTTCATTTCTCCAACTTTTCCCAGTTGCAATGGAATATTCCTCCATTTCAAATTCAAACAATTTCCCTCTCAAATGGAAATATTTTTCCTATTCCTTCTAAATTTTAGGATTTGTGTTTCTTCAAATCAATTTGAACTATTAATTAAATTGATCAATCTATTTCATCTCTCAATCTCATCCATGGATTGAATTCTTGATCCATGCCAATTCCTCTTATTGATTTTCATCCATTGATTAAGTAAATTGATCTTGGCCATTGATTCACTCAATTTTTGAATAAATAGCCTCAATTTCTTGAGCAATTCATCCACATCCATTGAAAGCATCTAAAGTATAGTCATTTTCATAGCATTCTTATGAGAAATTTCATCATTTAGCAACCATTTTTAGCTAATCTTGCATCCATTTTCATCAATTTCCATCAATTGCATCCATCTTCAAACTTTTTTTAACCAAGGGATTAGGAAAGGGCTGACATTCTACATCAATTCAGCACCAATAGCCCAATGGAATGAGGTTTTATGTATTAAATTATATTTCCTTTAAGCATTTTTTTGTTTTAATGGCTTCTTAGATTAATATTTTCAAGAATTTCATTGGAAGCATGATTTGGTTGGTTAAATATTGGTTTAATTACATAATTCAATCATGTTTATCTTAGTTAATGATCATGTTCATAGTCATCCCACATATTGTGTTGCTTGGTGTGCCTTTATGTTTGTTACTTTTCTTTAGATGGCCATTATTACTCCATTGGTGCAAGGATACAAAGGGAGTGAATCTATCATGAAAGTATTCTATTTGTATCTACATTCTTCTATATGTCATAAAAATTATATTGTGTCTTATTTTTTTCAAGTGTTGAGACATTTAGGTCTCCTCCATGTTGAACCTAAAGGATTGTTTGTCTTCTATCTCTCTATGTGTCATTCCTCCTTTGTTTTCGTTGTTCTATGAGGTTTTAAGAGAATGATGATGGTTCCAAGCTCTATTATATCACTATAGAAAAGACATGCATTGACTCCAAATTCATGTATCCCTTATGTGTTATCTTTTTTCATTGCATGTGGGAGAAACTACTCCCTTTTCATGACACAAATTTATTTCAAAAATTATGATTGGTATACGGATTTCTAAATAAGCTCTCATGGCCCTCTTATTAATTGGCATTTATCATTTCTACTTTAAAGTAATTGCTCACAATATGGTGCTTAGGAATTCCTTTAAAGTAGGGGCATACATTAGCATTATTATGACAAAGACATTGGAATTCTCATTTTGGCATGAACATATTGACATTTTTTGCTTCACTTTTATTCACAAAAGTTGGACTTAGTATAGCATTGGCATGGCATGGACTTAGTGTAGTGTTTGCATAACATTTCATCATTTTGGCACCGACTTATGGGTACAAATTTTTTTTTATGACTTTACCATGTGCCACCTTTGTTATAAGTTCACACCTTGTAGACCTAGTGTGTGTTTCTCTTCTTGCCTTTGGGGCTCACCTATTGTATACCGTAATTACAATAGCACTTAAGAGTGTATTTTCATGGTCACTGAGCATAAAAAAATTTCTTTCCAATGGAGCCATGTGTCTCATAAGTGATTTTACATCCTTGTGAACATATTTGATGGATGTGGAGTAACACAACTTGATAGTCCAACCCTTTAGCATTAGCTTTCACATTATATGCTTGTGTATCTTGTCTTGTTGCATATAATTTACACATATTGTGTGTCCCTTTGTCCTTATGTTGGTTTTCTATATGATCTTTGATCCTAGGGGATTGATCCTCCTCCTTGATCTTTCTCATCTTATCTTTCTAACATTTGTACAATTAGACCTCTCTTGATGGATATTTGTCTACTTTAGTGTGAGTCTGAGGATAAGTTCATACTCTCACTAGAGTGGGGACTAAATTTATTGTAGGAAATTGTATACCTTTACAAATTCATACTATGTTTGGCGCCCTTAATTAATTAGACTTAATTAAGCTTCTAATTTTTCAAATTATGCATTCCAAAGCCTTATTTATCCCATTTTCTAAAAGGGAAATGAACATTTAATTAATGCAATTAATATATTATCACATTGGAGAATGAGTGTCCTAGATTTTTAGGCCATGACCCATTTGTACAAGGGCCAATGGGTCCCCTTCAAGTCCTAGGACCCATTTTTAAATATCTTTTTGACAGTATTTTAATTATTCAAATTTCATATACAATTTTTGACTTTTGGAATCTAAGTTTTGGGAAATTAGATAAACACCTATAAATATATAGACTTTTTATCAAATCAAATCTAAGATACATAGTCAAGACTTTACAAGAGAAAATATTATTGTCAAGAGTATTCAAGAGTAGATTTATTAGTCATTTTTTGCAACAATCAAGATCCTATAATCATGTTCAAGCTTATGTGTTTTCATATCATCTTGTGAAGGATAATATGACTTATTGATCCTAAAATCATCCAAGCATTCAATTATCCAATGAATTAACCAAAGCAAGATCAAGTTCCTTAAAGTGATTTGTTTGACTTTAATCCTCTAAGGGAAGCCATTCAAGGTTTGGTGAGCTATAGCAAGCAAGTGTTCATTCATCATTTCCTTCTCTATTGTCATTATCTTTCTATCAAGCTTTAATTACCAAACATGGGGTTTGAACAAGGAAATTCCCCATTCAAACAAAACAAGTTTCACTCCTTCTATGTGTAGATTATAGGTTTAATAAGGATTGACAATATTGAAGAGTGATGTTGCATTATTGAATTTGTTTCATTCATTGTTGTCAAGCCATAGACTCATATTTATAATTTATTTCCGTCTTTCTGACTTTGGAACTTGTGTAAAAGAGGACTGGCAAAAGAATTTTCACTAGCCCTAACTAGGACCCATTCACCCTAGGGAAAACCTGTCCTTCAGTAGACCTCAAAACCTACTTTGGGTGACTAGTACATGTGTCTTAACTCTTCTCATATTTATCTGTAAACTGTGGTTTCCATTTTTATACTTTCAAGAATTTTCATTTCATGTTCTAGGTCTTATAGTCTATTTAGTTCAAGTATTGCATATCATTTGAAATTGGTTTTAGGTCTTACCTACTATCCTAAGGAACTGAGATCCAAGTTTAATTGGCTCACCTTTGAGGTTGAAAGTCAACATCTACTCATTGTGATTTCTTTCCTAATACAATGCCCATGGGGAAAGACACCTATTGTGGATCCTTAAAGTCCTATTTAGTGTCCCTCTTTCCCAACATTTCAACATTTAATTAGATTAGTATGACTAAACATATTAGCTTGCATTATCAATATACTTTTAAGATATAATTTTAATGTGATGGATTTTGGTAACATAAATGTAGCCTTCTATAAATATGAGATTTCCAAGTGGTCTATGGGCTACATAAAAGGAATTTTATGTCCTTTTCCATATGATATGTGAAGATCATGCCTTATATTTACAAAGAAAAAATACCATTTCAGTAATATTATTGTTAGAGTTCGAATAATGATTTTCATTTATAATATCATGTAATAGATTGTGAGAGGTGCTTTACTACACTTGACCAATTTCAAAGAAACATATACATGTGACAATCTTGGATTTTTCATTAAAGTAATAATAAATACTTTTAGGACAATGATAAATTTGGTGATAGTAAATGGTGAAATGTAGGGATAAAAAATATGATCAAGAATTTTAAACTTATAAAAAAAAAAAAATTCAAGCATATTTCTAGCAGAGTACTATTTATTTCTAAATTTATTTTAGAGTAGAAAAGAAAATCAATGAAAAATATTGAGTGGAAGGGGTAAATTGTTCAAGTGATGCCTAAGGAGAAAGATAAAAATGAAGAGTATTGAAGCAATATCTATGTAAAAATATAGTCAATGAAGCTTCACTAGAAGATACAATATTAAGAGGAAAAGAAAATAACATTAATAAAAAAGGAGAAGATCCAACAAATAGAGCATCTTTGGTTTAATCAAGAATACCAAATCTTTTAGTAGGTCAATGATCTTTTAATATCTAAATATTAGTAAGAAATTTTTTTCCAAAGGAAATGAGAAGTTAGTCACAAGGTGTTTTTCAATTGCTATAAACACATTTTCTCCCTTTTGTTTCTATGATTTGATAATATTTTGCATAGTCTCATTAAAATTCACTTTAATTAAGATTCAATAACACTAAATAATTACCATGAATAGATGAGAGAAAGGTTCATATCTAGCTCAAATGGTGTTAGCATGGACTATGCACTTGATAATATTTCATTTCCTTTTTACTAAAGTTTGTAGGCCAAGTAATAAAAAAGTGTAATGTGTAGATTAATTCTCAAAATTTTGAAGTGTATGTACACCATCTAGTATAAGAGTTGTTTGAGAAACTTTTGTAAATTATAGAGGATCAATAGTCTTCCAATAATTTTGATTGTATTGTTATTGTAAAAAGTAAATATTAAATATGACATATAAACACCAAAAAATTCAACCTTTTACCTCATTCTAGATTTTAAAATATTAGCACAAATTTTTTTAACACTATTGTCATTGATTTCTATTTATTTAATATCTAATACTCTATTTTTATTTTAAAAACATAGAAAAGTAGATACATACACATTATTTTCTACTACATACATAATGGTTGTAATAATTAACATTTTTATAAAAAAAAAGTGCTTATTAAAAGATTATTTTATTATAAGGGAATGAAGAAATTATTCTAATATATATGACGATTACATGATGATAAAATGAGTGGGTAGGAGCAGGAGCGACAATGAAGGCAAGTGGCCAAACCCTAGATATGGCAGGGAATCTCTTTGTTGCTTCAATCATGGGCAAGGTTGAAGGTGATGTAAAGGACTAATCAAAGGATGATGGGTGAATTGTTCTTGATTCTTCTGATGCTAATGTTTGGGTGATTGATAGGGGGAGGAGGATGATTTTCCTAGTCCTTTTGACTGTGATCTCTCACCCTTTGTTGAGGACAAGGATCTTGCAATGTTGTATGAGGATGAGTATTTCGATGAAGAGGATGAGGTCCTCTTTGATATACTTCTTGAAGCTTGTACAAAGGTTAAAGCGGTTATGAAGGAGTTTGTTGTGGTTGCTCTTGTTGGTAACTCATTTTTTGGTCTACACAAAGGTTTTCTCCTCCATTCCCCTAAGTCAACACTCAATAATGATGATACTATGTTACCATTGTCTTTTGCTTAGGAAAAAATAGGGTTATTTAATTCTTCTTGTGGAGAGGATTTTTTCCAACAATTTTGTAAAGAGGAAGGTGTTGTTTCCCCCCCTCTTGTTGTTGTTTTTGTTCTATACCCAAGGGTTTTGAATGAAATCTTTGTAAGAAAAGATGGTGGTTCTCTATGCCCACAGATAAGTAATGTCTATGATAGGTGTGAGTTTTCTAAGGAGGTTGATAGTGTTGTTTCTTCACCTACTATTGTTGTTACTAAGTCTTCCACATAGGTTCCTACTTGTAGGAGTAAATTATAATATCATCAAAATTGAATACCTTGATCTGATATTACATTCAGATATATAGAAAAGAGGAAGCATAGTAGTTGAGGAGTGAAGCGGTTTAATGGATACAGTTAAGTAACATTATGCAACTGATTACAATTTAATATGCCAACATTCCCTCCCTTATTAGGTTATTCCTAAAACCACAAAAACACCTTTCCTAGGGACCCCCTCTTCAAGCTTACATATCAAAACTTGCTAATTACAAAAGATGTATACATTTTTTAGAAGATTTTCCTTCTAAAGAAACAAACCCTAAATTAGGTGAAACTCCTCTAGAAGCTTTAAGCTGAATTCCTAAGTTCTTCCTCCCATGAACCTTTTGAATTATAGACCATAGTTATTGGACAACCACTCTCCAAGTTGTCTCCTTGACCCTTATAAAGGTATAACCATTGGTCTATACCATAATTATTAGACCACCAACCCTGATAGGTTGCCTCCTTGACCCTCGTAAGGGTATAATCCTTGGTCACAGTCTCGTGAACTATCTGGGCAACAATCCATACTGAGCTTTTCACCAAACCCCTTACCTATCTCCAAAAAGAAAACTTCACAATACATGTGTCTTCAAATCTATCAGCAATAACAAGGAAAAGAAAGAAAATAAAACCAAAAACACTTCTCATGCAAAGCATCATCTCAAAGGGAAAAGCTAACTTGAGATGATGGAAATTCCTCCATCCTCTATGCCAATAGCCTCCTATATGATGGCTCAAAGTATGAACTCATGAGGATTCATTCCTGATCTTAGAGAAAATCTAGCATTCAAATAATGCATCAAACGAGAAATAACTTCTTCTACCTTGAGTACTTTATCAATTAGTGACTTCCTTTCAAAATACTTATGATCATATTTTCTTACATCAACCCCAATCACATCAATCTTTGTAGAAATCGAAATCACATAAACCCAAGTAACTCCTTTTATAGGTACACCATTCATCTTTAATGAATCAATAACAAATAGCCCAGATTCAATAGATAATACAGCTTTACAAATCATCTACCTAACACTTATTTATTGAGGAGTATAACCTTTTCGTTCTAGTAGTTAATCTTGCTCAAAAGTAAGACATATTACCTAGTTGTCGGTCTTCACTTCCTTACTTATGCCACATCAAGCCCTTCTAACAACAAGCCGTTCAAGCAACTTGTACTGCAAAGACTTGGCTTGTCCAATCACATATAAACCACTATTGTTCACCTTCTCCAAGAACATTCTGTGATGATCTCCAACATTAATAAAGAGTGAGAAACAAGTAAAACATTACCTACTGGTAGGAAGCCATCTTTACCACTCTGTTGTTTTCTTCTCGTGGTAAATATCACACCTTTCTAATGTTGTTTTGAGAGTCCAAACTACAGTGAGAAAATAGTTATGTCTTCTATATGCTACAATACTAGTATTCCTTGAGATGCTGCCTTAATGGAATTTCTGTCACCAATTTTTCTTGCAAATAGGTCAACGAATGGCAGAATTTGCAACTGAGAAACAAATGGAAAATAACTTTTAATAAATCTTCAATGGCCAACAGATTACCTCAGAATCCTATGCTTTCATTCTTCAGAATGATCGGCCTATTCACAAACACAAATTTTAGTGGCATTCACACAGCCTACATCAACCCGATGATTCCCCCAGGCAGCGACCAGCATAGAGGGCGACAAAATTTTAGGATAAATTATTTGCCATATTAAAACAACTTACTCCTTCCACAGATCTATCCCGGGCACAGTTTGCACAAGCTATCGATCTCTTCACCCATTGCAGACCCAAACGCAATCACACCATGCCTCCAAATGTCTTTCTTCACCCTCTGTTTATGCATCGCCACGAATGAGCCCCATACGTACTCTTTCATGCTTTTTCAACAGCGATTAATGAAAGCTCGCAGCAATATAAAAAATTTGGAGAAGAGACTATCCTGCCATCAATCCTGTATTCTGCCGAGGCAAGTTTTTACGCCATACATCTTCTTTTTCCAGGATTCAAATGCAATGGGACTCGATCTGCAAATCCTACACTTCTTGCATCTTCTACATCGACGCTTATCAACCTCTTGGCAATATATAAACTTCAATGCATGCACAGT
The DNA here is from genome assembly GCA_007258455.2 of Sequoia sempervirens. Classification (NCBI taxonomy): domain Eukaryota; kingdom Viridiplantae; phylum Streptophyta; class Pinopsida; order Cupressales; family Cupressaceae; genus Sequoia; species Sequoia sempervirens. The sequence goes on from VDFB02127629.1 coordinate 25,539, forward strand.
GGCTCTGATACCAAATGTAGGAGTAAATCAAAATATCATCAAAATTGAATACCTTGATCTGATATTACATTCGCATATATAGAAAAGAGGAAGCGGAGTAGTTGAGGAGTGAAGCGGTTAAACAGATACAGTTAAGTAACTGTATGCAACTGATTTGTATGCAGCCGATTACAATGTAATTATAATGTAATATGCCAACACTACTAAGACTGTGTTTGGAGGGTGTTTTCCTATTGAGAGCTCCATCTCTTTTGAGGATAAGGTGGATGAACACATATCATTATCGAAGTCCTTGATTCTATTCTTGTTGAGTTATTTGATTGGCTTAAAGAGCTCACTTGCTGGGAGAGATTTTGTGGTAATTGTCTCAATATTGATATTGTTTTTGAAAAGGAAAAAACAGGTTTTATAGGGACCTGAAACCAAGAGTTTAAACAACAAAAGATAACAAAATAAGTCCAAATAAGTAGACGGCTGTCCCAAAAAGGAAACGACAGCACAAAGAGACAACAGGGTCCAAAAAGGACTGCCCAAAAAGTTAGAAACAAACACCTCCGCACTACTCCAAGGTCTTCAACAACTCCTCAGCCTCCTTTTCGACATCCTTCATATTCTGTAACCCCTGCTTGAGGATTTGAGCCGTATGTGACGAAGTCGGGGTCTTCCTCTTAGTGTTACCCCGGGTACAAGTTGAAATCCCTTCACCAGCAGATCTGCAGCATCCTCTGTCCGCATCCAAATCCACGACCAGCGAACCCTTTTGATTTTTTTCAAGCTTTTCCACCATTGCATTGATGATAATGTTGTTATGCCTGGCAATTTTGTGATTGTTCACCACAGTGGCCCTAATATTTTGGCCTATCTTGGACATATTGCACTCGATACTAGTCAATCTTTCCTCTTGCAAATGCTGTCTTTTCCTTGGTAAGGGGGTTTTCTGTCCTTCATTCTCTTTACGACTCCAACTAATCTTCTGCTCCAAATCCATGACCTTGTTGCTTAGATCTATATTACGGCCTTTCAAATCACATACTTCCTTCTGGGTCCACTTGAGAACAGTGAAAAGGCCATTTGTACTTTTTTCTGCCACACTCACAAAGTCCTCAGGCTTGAGTTTATACAGGGCCGAATTAATTTCATCCTGATTAGCGGAATCATTAGGGGCATTCCCAAATCTTCTAGATGCAGGGGCACTAGGGGCCGACTCCTTACTGACCATAGGTTTATCAGAAAGAATTTCCATGGAATTCCCAGAATACGAAACAAGTTTCGTAACAGAGGTACCTATAAAACTAGAGACCAAACTCAGAGTAGGGCAGTTAGGAGATGACTGGGGATTAAGACAGGGTGGCGAAGCAAAACCCGGGCTAGGGCACTCATGTAGAGGCTGCAACTTAGGACATGACGGCGTTGCAGAATCCTTAAGGGCATTCCGACAAGACAGGGACTAGGGAACATTGGTATTAGGACCAATAGGGGCACAAGCAGGGGGGCCCGGGGGTCGTTCTCCCTACTACTTTTTGTATCCTCATCATCCAATTCTCCAATTTCATCAATTTTAGGCAAAGCAGGTAAATTTTGATAATGCTCAAATATGAGCCTGACAAGACCAGGGTGAATAATAGCAGTCCTCCTAGTGTTTCTTTTAGCTTCATCAAGGAAATTCTTCAAAGAAGAGAATAAGTAAAAAGGCAGAGAGATACGAATCTTGTGATGGAAGTGGTTCAGAATGGAAAAGTGGTAACCATACACTCTGGTGAAGTGCCCGTCAATCGTGATATACTCCATAATAACTCTTAAAACTTTCCTCCAAATAGATTTGATGGACTCCACATCAAAGTAGCTATTGGCAACCTTAACCAACTTAGCCTTCTCCTTGTCTTTTTTAAGAAATTTATAGACTGCTTCATCAGAGAACTGATGGTCCCAATAAAATTTCACACCCTCTATCGAAAGACCAGTTATCTCACCAATTAAATCCTCATTCAGCTTAACATTCCTGCCAAACAACACAATCTCACCATTTTTCCAATTTTTTACAAAATAGTCCAGCATCCCCTCGTCAGTACCATGGAGCTTTTCCAAATACGGGACTAAGCCTCCCTTTTCAATTCTTTCCCAAGCTTTGGCGTTCTTTTTATGCTCTTGAAAACTACTCAACTCCACACATTTTCTTTCTCCCACATTTTCAAAGCTCTGTTAAACAACACCCTACAATTGCTTTAGGTCCCGTTTAGGCATATTTTATCAAACACCTAGAAAGCGTGCCAGAGACTCTTCTTGAAAAAGAAAATGACGTTGGTCCCATCAAATCTAATGAAATTGACGTGCCTAATCTTTATCTGCTTCATCATGACAAAGACAAACTTCTCTTCCATGCATTGAATCATAATAAATTAGCGCTTTCACTTCAGGATGGAGGTAGTCATTCTTCCTCCACGTGTTTTCCCCACCCTTCTTAACCCCATCATTGGCGAAGTAATCAGCCACCTTATTGGCTTCTCTATAGGTGTGGGACACTTTCACTTTATCAAATTTACTTAATAAGATTTTTGTATCTTCGATCCACTTTTTGATGGTCCACGAGGGAGGGGTAAGCCCAAGAATGCAATTTATTATATTCATTGAATCACCCTCTAACCAAAGACATTTCATGTTCATCTTGAAAGCTAAGCTAACTGCATGATAAGCCCCTACAGCTTCCGCAATATGATTAGTTTGGGTGCCGATGTCCACAGCAAAAGCCACAATAAAAACCCCCGAATTGTCCCTTAAAACACACCCACTGCCAGTTTTCCCAGGGTTGCCTTTAGCCGCACCATCAAAATTGGCTTTCACCCAACCCAAAGGCGGCAAAGACCAACTAGCATTCTCTCTCCCACAAACAACAGGTTTGAGGACATTTGACCCAACTAATTTTGAGTTCCACTTTTCAGCCATAGCAATATTGAAAGGAGATCAGTTAGCTTTATCAACCATTTTTCTTGGAATTAAAGATAATCTCAATATTGATATTGTTAGAAGATGGATCTTTCGTATTTGGAAGTTTGGTGGCAAAGTTGAAGTATTTGCAATGTTGAATAGTTTTTTTCTTTTTTCCTTTTCCTATCATGAGGATTGTTTTAGGGTCCTTCTTGACGGTCCTTGGTTTTTGGGTTTAAATGGTCCAAGTCTTCAAAATTGATCTCCTTGTTTCAAGTTTCCTATTTGGATACGTCTATCTGGATTACCCTTGGAATTTTTGAATGAAAATCTTTTTATATCTATTGCCAATTCTTTCAGGTAATATTATGCTAGTAATAACATCACCAAATTTATGAAGTGTCTATTATTCATTAGAATTTGTGTGTATATGGAGAAAAATCAGAAGCTTCCCACTCAGGTTACCTTGTCTTCAATGTTTGGAGTTTTGGTGCAGTAGATTGACTATGAAGACTCTTTGACTCTTTGATTATACTCATTTTGAGATAAAAGCAAAGTTCATTGGAATAATTTTTTAAACCACCCTGATTTTGGAGGGGGGTTGGATGGTCCTATTCTTTTATTCCTTTTGTAGTCCTTTATTGTCCTTTTTAGGTGTTAGTTGATGCTTGGTGTTGTTTTAAGCCTTGTCTTTTTAAGTGTACAAGGGTCAAGGTTTGTTCAAAACCCTACTTTTTTAATAAAAAAACATATATGATCCTTGCTCATGAATTCATAGCAAATATATCTTGAGTCACTTAAATATTCTTCATATCAATTAGGTATATTTCAAATGGTAGAATAAAAATTCTATATATTTTATTTTTTTATAAATGTAAATCTATAATTTTTGAAATTAATTTAACAATATTATTGTCAATTACTTCTTGCATTAATTAGATGATAATGAATTATTATTTATATATATTGTTCATAATCTATATATGAAAAGAACAAACAATACATTCTTCAAACACATCATCTCAAACAATTATGATAATACTTTAGAAAAAGAAATTGAATGAATATTTAACAAATGAATACATTACAACTATAGATTTCAATAAAAAAATCAACGTAACCTCTTTTTTAAAAACAATCTCAAATTATTATGTTAGAGGCCTCTACAGTGACATCCAAAAATCTATGTAAAGTTTTTGAAGCTGCATTTAAAATGAGAGGCAGGTGGAAGTTATGTGCAACTACAAAAAAATCAAATAAAAAAGATTTGATGAAACAAAAAAAAATCATATCAAAGAGATTTAATGAAACAAAAAAAGAACAAAGAAATAAATAATATTTTTGATTGCAAAGAGAAATCAAAAATTTGATCACAAAGATAAATTAATAAAAAAAAGAAAATTAAAAAATGATAACTCAACATATTTTATATATATTAATATTTAATATATATCTACTAATTATACTTAATATTTGTAAAAATGTATCATCTCATTCACATGCATCTTTCTCTTAAATTATTTTGTTAGCATGAGTTTATATATTTAGGGCATTGCATATATATTTTGTTATATTTTAGAGTGCATTTTAGCGAAGGACGGAGGCATCTTCACGTTTAACACTTTTCACCGTTATAACACATGGTGTGACATTTCCATACTGTCAAGTCAAAATTACTGCAAGCAGCAGCGCCCTTATCGGTTAAAGTTTGGGCTTTCGGATCGAATTTGCGTCTTGTAGTTTTCCCATGGACAAAAAATTAAAAGGGGATGTTTTGGTAAGTTGGAAAAAAGTCCAGCAACGTCCTCTTGAAAGCCGATTTTCCCTAGTAAATTGGACAGAATTTTGGTCTATGAGAAGATGGATTACAGTTGTCACTCACATCCAGCCTCCTTCCGAAAAAGAAAGGGAATGCTCAAGGAACTTCACCGTGTCTATTCTTCATCGAGGAATCACATCGCTGTCTATTCTGTCACAACGGTTGTCTTAAAAAACATAGGGAAAGTTTGTGGAAGATTCATAGAAAGAGCGAAGCACACTAGGCTAAGGTGTACGAAAACTGAAATCCAATCAGGATGTTTTGGACGGCTTAGTTTCCTTTGTCATGGGGGAAGGGAATTAGTGGTGATGCAAAATTGTAGTAAGTTTATTATGACAATAACTTTTTAAAATTCATTTAGTTATCCTTTTGTGGATGTTTTAGGTGTATTGTTTTTTATAGAGTTTTGGTTGATTTGGTATTATGAAACAAAACATTATCATTATTCAATAGAATTGAAGATTTAAAATATATTTTTATTTTAAAATGTAAAAGTGGAGGTGCAGTTTTGATGTGGTTTGGACATATATGATTTACATAACTTGTTGAATATGTGGCATTTAGATGATGTTAACCGACATTTGGCTCTGATTGTTGATTTGATTCTCAACCTCTGTGTTTCTTTGGAGTTTGTTACTTTCACTCATTCTTCCAGAATGGAATGGTGTTGCTAATTGTTTGGCTAAATATGTTTCTAATCATATTCATGATTGAAATTTGGTGGACCGAGTTAGTTACCCTCGGATCTATCTCAATAGTTGGATCACTTGGTGGTGCTTGATAGGGCTATGTAATGGCTGTGCTTTGTACTTCTTGTTTTAATAAAAAATTTACCCCTCCTTTATGTTAAATTCCGGGTAACCATTTGTAGTAACCTCTAAATTGAAAAATTCAAATTGTACACTTAAGACATGTATAAAAAGACATTGATCAATCCTAAACCCAATCAAGAGCTTTTTAAGTCAAAGAGATGCTCATATAATTAAGATTCATTTTGATGGTTTCTTTAAAAATAACTTTAATAAATTTTGAACAAGATATATTGTAAAAGACAATTAGGGTCTCAGATAATGATTATAGAAAACTTAAAGATAAAATAAATAATGAAGTTGAGGTCAAAATTATAGTTCTAAGATTACAACTATCTTCTTTATAAGTAGAGTTTTTGTAAAACAAGACAACTTCATCGTTCTGTTGGTCTTAAAATCTTCTTGTTTGTTGTAAGCATTTCCAATGCTTTAGAAATTGTTGGTCATTTAAGATGGATCAATTTGAATGCACCAAAGAGCTATGACTATTGTCCTTAAGATAGTTTTTGAATCAAAACCTTTGGTGTTGAGTAATCGAGGGTCTATTAGCTTACTAAGGCGCTCCTCTTTACGTAATATCTATGACTGCAAACACATACAAAATAAAGACTAATAGTATCTTAATTTATTAAATTTAATACAAATTTAGGAAAGAAAATTGTAAACACTATATTAGAAAATTACCCGATCCATAAGACTTCGCATCCCATCTTTAATACTTACGAGTTCTAAACATCTTATGCCAAAAATCACATTCAATAACAACAATCCAAAACTATATATGTCTACCTTTTTTTGACATAACCATTCCTTATACAGTCAAGGGCTATGTAACCACTGCAAGACAACAAAGAAAAGTTTAGTGAGTTTCTACATGGAAAGAGATCATATAAGGAATATTTATTATTTTTATACGAGTGAAGTGATAAATTAGATTCATAAAACTATTCTGATTTAAATTTTAATTTACCATTTTTAATATTTAAAACTTTTTAAGAAAAAATGAATGTTAGATGATGTTATCAGGAAAATTCATCACCAACAATTCATCAGTAATTCAGTGTTAGTAATTCATCATTGTGACATATTCATTGCATATACAATTCATTATTGTGGTATATTCATTGCATATACCTTTTTACGTTCAGTAGAATCTATGTACTTTTCTTCTTTAGGTGCTCTTAGCACTTAAATATTGTAAAATGTATATACCATGAACACAATGATGAATTGCTGATGGTGAATTGCTAGCGATAAATTGTTGTTGATGAATTTTTGGGGATGCCTAAATGACATTTATCAAAGTAATCGGTTTTTAAAAATTGGCTCTTCCACTGTTCCAGCAACCCCCATTGAATGAAATGTATCACCATACACTTCTCCAATTTTCAGAAAAACTACTTCCTCGTGGGCTCTATATTTCCTTCTTGGAAACATTCTTGCGATCCCAAAATCTGAGAGCTTGGCATTAAATTGCTTATCAAGTAGAATGTTCGTGGGTTTAATATCTCTGTGCACTATACAGTGTTCTTCATGCTCGTGAAGGTACACCAGTGCATTTATTATTCCCGGTATGATCTTCCTCCTAGTGGGCCAGTCAAGGCTTTGCTTGGATTCTGAGTCTGACATTTGCCACTGGCATTTCAGAAAACAGTACAGATCAATGGCAAAGATAAACAAATATAAGGGAACTCATGGTACTTACCGAAGAGTAAATCTGAGAGATTTCCATTGTGCATATAATCATAGACTAGAAGAATCTCGTTTCCTGTATTGCAAGATCCCACCAGATTCAAAATGTTTGGATGACGTAGATTTGCTATGACGAACAGTTCGTCCACTAGTGAGCTGCTTTGATCCCGCGATCTCTTTACTACGACTTGCCTTCCATCCGTCAATGTTCCCTTCAAAAGGAAGAAATATTGTAATGAGAAAACTGGTTACAACATAATTTTTCATTTTAATTTTAATAACTATCAGAGGACCATATTTCTTGAAAAGATGAAACATTTACTTTATATGTACAGCCAAACCCTCCTTTGTCCAGAACCTCCCGAAACTGGTTTGTTGCTTTCCGCAAATCCCTGAGAGAAAATTTTATTCGTTGTCCTCCAACCACTTCTTCAGTTGCCATTGAAGATAGATTGTCATCGTTCAACTTCATACTCATTTCTAAGGAATGTTGTTTGAACGATTGGGTACGCATAGGCTTTCGACATCGCTGAAAACTATATGCAACCAATATTGTAAGCCCACAGGTAAAACATTTCAAATATACCCCAAATTTTATAAACGTTTTAGGGAGCCTTTTTCTTGGTTGGGAGCCATATGTCCCATTAAAAATATGCAAATTCGCAGCTCCCTTTGACAGGGTCTGTACGGGCTCAAGCCCTGGCGGACTCGTGTGGGTTATTCGTTGAGATATACCTGTTTATGCACAGTTAAATTCTCAAATTTAGAACTGATTAAAAAGACGAATTGAAATAACTTGTAATAGCATTAGATTATTATCACTCGAATAATTCATCAATTAGAGCCCTCTTCAGCTTGTTATATGAGATCGACCGATAAAACTTACTGGTTATAGTTTTTATTTGAATTTTAGCTTTCATCGACATATAAGAGTTAAAATGTCGGTATTGGCATGGTGTGATGGTTTATTGGTGGCATTGTTGTTCTTGCCACCAAGGTACAAACCCCGTTGGGGTGGTATTGTTGAATGATTGTATCTGATTCATAGCTCCGGTCAAAAACGTTTACCCCTTAAATAAAAAAAAAAGATATAAGAGTTAAAATTGTCGGGAAAATGAATTTTAAATTATCACCTATATCATTAGTGGGTTGGTGCTGCAACCTTCCATCATCTATAAGTTGCTGCTGCCTTGATTTGAGGAAGGTAAGAGAAGATATAATCATAAAATTCATTTGAAGAAGCATATCGATTTTCATTCTCTCGACTTTGCCCGGAGATAGCCAAGTTCTTCAGAAGTTTTCTTCGCCATGACAAACCTTTTCGTCCAATCTTGTCCAATCTTTCAGTAACATGAGCTATTACTAAAAACCCCACAGTAGCCCAATGCGCATTCCCCAGTCCCCTCAGAAAACCCACCGCCAGCGTATGAACTTCGCTCGAAAGATTGCTCTTATGAGATTTCTAGATCAAACGAAGAAATATTTACTAATGGGGTTCCATTTTGAAAAACAGGGCGACTAGCTTCAATTCTCAGCTTCTCCCAAGAAAACGTCGAATGAGAAGATTTTCTCGTCGGCAAACATCTTCGCACCTTGTGAAATACCTTCACACACATGCGAAAAATCTGATGCAACGGACGCCATCATATCTCAAGTCTCATTCTCCTGTCCAGGATTTTAGAGGGCGAGCCCTGCCTACATGGAATCCTGATTTATACAATATTATTTTAACTCTGTTTCATTAAAATAGGAAAATATTTCAAAATTATCTTCTTTCAATAATAAAATTTATACATGGGAACACTCTAATTGATTAAATTTAAACGTAAAACATATTTAAACAGTCACCTAAAAGCATGAGATAACTCAAAATAATAATGGTAGAAACTAACAAATAATTTCTCCTAACCTTGTTTGTAAAAGGAGATAAAACATGCTCTATATTGTTAATTTTTGTAGTTCGGACAGTCGTTATCTCCATTCCCAAGATTATTTAATTAATTATTTAATTTTTTTGGAGGCTTCTAGAAATGAGTGAGTTGTCCAGATAATTATTTAATTAATTAATTGATTCCTCTATACACTTCTAGAATCTAGTTAGTTAGGGTTGTTAGAGTCTAATTAATTTTAGCCATTGATTGAGATTAAATCATGGCCATTAGTTTTTCAATGAGAAAAGTATATAAGGGGATCAATGGGCATTTTGGAGAACACACACTTGAGAAAGACTTGCAGTGATAGCAAGTAGATTTGTAGTGAGAGTAAATAGTTTTGCAATGATAGCAAGGGCGCAGTGATAGTGTTGGGGACAACAGTAGTGAAATTTCAGCAGGAGAAATTGAGAGAAGAATTTTCAGAGAAGAATATTGTTGAAGCTTTGTCAGTAAGAGGCAAGTAGTTTATGTATCTCTTAATTTGCTGAAGTTTAATAAAATTCCTCATCTGCAGTACTGGTTTTCCCTTCGACATTTTTAGAGGGACAATTTGTCCAAAAATATTGTGTTCATTATTTTGCATGTTTTCTTCTCTATTCCTATGATTTTATTTGTGAAGTTGCAGTTGTACTATTTTTCAATATTTGATGTGAATTAATTTTTTGGAGTCAAATAATCTATATTAGATAGGAGATTAATAATCAGTAACTGCATTAAAATTTTCACATGGTATTAAAGCTGATCTGAGGGCAGACAAGGCTAAACACAGGAAGAAAAAATTGAGGGTTTATAAAATCCAATGCTACCTCTTCAAAATTATTATTATTATTACTATTATTTTCTTTTGAGATGGCCTCAACATGTTTAAGAGATCAAGACAGATTGGATGGAGCCTTAAATTTTGGTGTCTGGAAAGCCAGAGTTTTTTTATTGCTAGAAGAGAATGGTAATAAGGAATATGTGACCAGTGTTGTAGCTATACATATAGATCTAGCATAACTTTCAACATATAAAAAGGAAGATGCCAAAGTGAGGAGGCTAATTTTTGATGGTGTCAAGTACCATATTGTTCCACATGTCGTAGAGTTAGATACAACAAAGAAGATGTGGGATGCCATTCTGAATCTATACCAAAATGCTACCACTAACCAGAAGTTGATTCTTAGAGAAAAGTTGAGGAATACTTAGATGAACAATGGAAAAGACGTAACAAGTTACCTCACCAGACTTGGACTTATCAAGGATGAACTAGCAGCTGTTAGAGATAAACTAGATGAAGATGAGCTAATACAAATAGCTCTAAATGGGTTTACTAAGTAGTGGGATGTCTTTGTTCAAGTTATCAATGGATGAGACACCTTATTGAGTTGGGATCAACTATGGAGTGACTTCACTCAAGAGGAGCTTAGACTTAGTCTTGTCAGTGGGACCAGGAGTAAGAATAAGAAAAGTGAGGTAAAATAGGAAAACGTTGCCCTAGCAAGAAAAGGGAAAGTGAACAAGGGGTCTAGCAAAGGATAAAATCCACAAAGTGAGGACTTCTCTAAAATCAAGTGCTATGGTTGTCATGAGTTTGGCCACTATGTTAGCGATTACCTGCAAAGGAAGAAAAATGACAAGAAAGGAAAGAAGTAGATGACAGCTTCAGCAAGGGTAGGTGAGTTCTCTAGTAGAATGGAGGTTGAGTTTTCACTCATAGCTTGTATGGTTAGCTCAACCTCATAGGGAGTTTGGTATATAGATAGTGGAGCGTCATTTCATATGATAGGAGTTAGAGAGTACTTCTCTAATTATATAAGGAGGACATCAAAATCTAGATTTCTATGGCGAACATGTCCAAGCTCAATCTAGTTGGGAAATGGACTGTTCTATTTCAAAGGGAGAAGGGTAGGTTGATTCCCATTCATGATGTGTTGCATGTGCCAGACTTGGGTATTAATATGATTTCCATATATGTCCTTCAAGATAAAGGTTACAATGTACTCTTTAGAGGGAAAGTGCATTAATCAAGCACAAGGATTGGAGTTAAGAGCAACCAAATTTACAGGTTGCAGTTTGATACTCATAAGGCATTGCTGAGCAATAGTAATTCTAGAGATCAAGGAGAGCTATGGTATAGAAAGATGGGCCATATACATCATGGAGCACTTAAATTGCTTCGTGAGATGGTGAAAGGTGTTCTAGAGGTGAGCGTACAACATGATTATGTATGTAAGGGATGTGTGCTAGGGAAGTTTGTGAAAGAAGCTTTTCCAAGGAGTGACACCAGATCCAAGGGTGTTCTTGATCTAGTGCATTCAGATATATGTGGACCAATGTTGACGAAGTCTCTCAGAGAATATGAGTACTTTGTTTCTTTTATTGATGATTTCTCTAGGAAGACTTGGATATACTTCTTGAAGACCAAGGATGAGGTTTTCAGTTGCTTCCAAGAGTTCAAATCTCTCATGGAGAATAAGACAAGTAGGAAGATATAGGTTTTTTGGTTAGACAATGGAGGCTAGTGGAAAGGGAAAGAGTTCCAGGAGTGTTTTATCGAGGAAGAAATCAAGATAGAGTGGTCTATTCCTTACAACCTATAGCAGAATGGGGTTGTTGAGAGAAAGAATCAGTTTATATCGAAGGCAATAAGGGCTATGTTGTATGACCAAGATATGCCACATTAGTTATGGGAAGAGGCATGTGGTATGGTAGTATACATACAAAATAGGGTTCCACGTAAGGTATTGCGAAAGATGATACTAGAGGAGGCATTCTCAGGGAGGAAGCTAGATGTTAGCCACTTCAAGATATTTGGGAGTTCTGCTTATTGTCACATTCTAGGGCCTACACATTCCAAATTGATTGGACTACAAAAAGAGGGTACTTTGTTGGGTATAGTGAAATCTCAAAGGCATATCGAATATTTATTCTAGGGATCAAGAGGATTATAGTCAAGTTTGATGTCAAGTTCATGGAGGACAAGGCATTTAGGAGGTCCAGAGATTTTCCAATAGATGACCAGAGTAAGTAGTCAACAGAAGCTCCAAGGATCATGCAATCAAATTAGGGGCAATGAAGCTTGAGTACAATTACTAGTACAAGAATAGGCTCATATGCAAAGAGTTCATAGAGTATGGAATAATAGATGTAGCAGAGTTCGAAATGAAGGATTTGGAGCTTATGCATTACTTTCTAAGCATGGAGTATGGTAGAAAGATGGAGATATTTTCCTTGGACAAGGGAAATACTGCATCAAAATCTTGAGGAGGTTCGAGATGGAGAATTGCAGAACCATGTCTACTCCTATGATCACGAATTGGAAGAAGGTAGACACATCCAGGGAGAATGATGTATAGCCCACCTTATACAGATAGCTGATTGGATCTCTCATGTATTTTGTCAACACCAGGCCAGATATATCCTTTGCAATAAAATCTCTTAGTCAGTTCATGGTTGAGCCAAAGAGAGTGCATTGGACAATGAAAAACCATGTGTTGTATTTGCATGGTATAATTGAGTATGGGATCAAATATGCTCGAGGTGATGGTATCAGGTTGATAGGCTACAAGGATGTAGATTGGGCAGGTAGTACAATAAATAGGAAAAATACTTTAGAGTGTTGTTTTAGCTTGGGATTAGGAGTTGTCTCTTGGTACAACATGAAGCAGAAGTCTGTGGCTTTGAGTTGTGCAGAGTTAGAATACATAGCAGCTAGCATGACGACATGTGAGGCAATATGGCTTCATAAGTTGTTGGTGGCCTTGTTTGGTCAGAGGGTTGAGATTGCAGTGATACACTGTAGCAATTAGAGTTGCATCAAATTGTTCAAGAATATGGTATTTCATAATAGGTCTAACCATATAGACATCAGATATCATTTCATTAGGGATTGTGTATAGCGGGGGATTGTTCAACTACAATATATACCTACAGATCAATAGGTAGCAGACATTTTGACTTAGAAGGCATTGGGGAAGGAAAAATTCATCTTCTTTAGAGATAAGTTGGGTGTCATGCAGAACACCTTCCTTGCTAAGAGGGAGTGTTAATTTTTGTAGCTCAAATAGTTGTTATCTTCATTTCCAAGATTATTTAATTAATTATTTAATTTTTCTGGAGACTTCTAAAAAAGAGTAAGTTGTCCAGATAATTATTTAATTAATTAAATGATTCCTCTAGAGACTTCTAGAATCTAGTTAGTTAGGGTTGTTAGAGTCTAATTAATCTTAGCCATTGATTGAGATTAAATCATGGCCATTAGTTTTTCAATGAGAAAAGTATAAAAGGGGATCAATGAGCATTTTGGAGAACACACACTTGAGAAAGACTTGTAGTGATAGCAAGTAGGTTTGCAGTGAGAGCAAATAGTTTTGTAGTGATAGCGTTGGGGATGACAAAAGTGGAATTTCAATAGGAGAAATTGAGGAAAAAATTTTCAGAGAAGAATATTGTTAGAGCTTTGCCAGTAAGAGACAAACAGTTTATGTATCTCTTAATTTGCTGAAGTTTAATAAAAATTCCTCATCTGCAATACTGGTTTTCCCTTCAAGGTTTTTCCAGGTACAATTTGTCCAAAAATATTGTGTTCATTATTTTGCATGTTTTCTTCTCTATTCATGAGATTTTATTTGTGAAGTTGCAATTGTGTTATTTTTTAATATTTGTTGTGAATTAATTTTCTAGAGTCAAATAATCTATATTAGATAGAAGATTAATAATCAGTAATTGCAATAGAATTTTAATATGGTATCAGAGTTGATTTGAGGGCAGACAAGGCTCAACACAAGAAGGAAAAATTGAGGGTTTATAAAACCCAGTGCTACCTCTTCAGAATTATTAATATTATTATTATTATTTTCTTTTGAGATGGCCCCAACAGGTTTAAGAGATCAGGACAGATTGGATGGAGCCTCAAATTTTGGTGTCTGGAAAGCTAGAGTTTCTTTATTGCTGGAAGAGAATGGTATCAAGGAATATGTGACCAGTGTTGTAGTTGTACCTATAGATACAACACAACTTTCAACATATAAGAAGGAAGATTCCAAGGTGAGGAGGCTGATTCTTGATGGTGTCAAGTACCATATTGTTCCACATGTTGCAGAGTTAGATACAATGAAGAAGATGTGGGACACCATTATGAATCTATACCAGAATGCTACCACTAACCGAAAGCTAATTCTTAGAGAAAAATGAGGAATACCTAGATGAACAAGGGAGAAGAAGATGTTACAAGTTACCCCATTAAACTCAGACTTGTCAAGAATAAGCTAGCACCTATTAGAGATAAACCAGATGATGGTGAACTAGTATGAATAGCCCTAAATGGGTTTACTGAGTAGTGGGATGTCTTTGTTCAAGTTATCAATGGATGAGACACCTTATCGAGTTGGGATTGACTATGGAGTGACTTCCCTCAGGAGGAGCTTAGACTTAGTCTTGTTAGTGGGACCAACAATAAGAGTCAGAAAAGTGAGGTGGAATAGGAAAATGTTGCTCTAGCAGGAAAAGGGAAAGTGAAAAAGGGGTCTAGTAGAGAATGAAATCCACATATGAAGTGAGGACTTGTTTAAGATCAAGTGGTATGGCTGTCATGAGTTTGACCACTATGTCAGTAATTTCTTGCAAAGGAAGAAGGACAAAAAACGAAAGAAGTAGATGACAGCTTCAACAAGTGCAGATGAACTCTCTAGTAGAATGGAGGATGAGTTTTCACTTATATCTTGTATGGTTAGCTCAACCTCATAGGGTGTTTGGTACATAGATAGTGGGGCGTCATTTCATATTATAGGAGTTAGAGAGTACTTTTCCAGTTATAGGACATTAGGATCCATATTTCTATGGGGTACATGTCTAAGCTCAATCCAGTTGGGAAAGGGACTGACTTTTCTATTTCAAATGGAGAATGGAAAGTTGATTCTGATTCATGATGTGTTGCATGTGCTAGGCTTGGGTATGAATATGATTTTTGTATCCGTCCTTTAGGATAAAGGTTACAATGTACTCTTTAGAGGGGTGAATCTGTTAATCAAGCACAATTATTGGAGTTAGGAGCAACCGACTTTATAGGTTGCAATTTGATACTCATAAGACACTGATGAGCAACAATAATTATAGAGATCAAGGAGAGCTATGGCATAGGAGGATGGGTCATATACATCATGAAGCACTTATTTCTTCATGAGACAATGATACGTGTTCCAAATGTGAACATAGAGTATGATTATGTATGTAAGGGATGTGTGTTAGGGAAGTTTGTGAAAGAAGCTTTTCCAATGAGTGACACCAGATCCAAGGGTGTTCTTGATCTAGTACATTCAGATATATGTGGACCAATTTTGACGAAGTCCCTCAGAGGATATGAGTGCTCTGTTACTTTGATTGATGATTTCTCTAGGAAGACCTAGATTTACTTCTTGAAGACCAAGGATGAGGTTTCCAATCACTTCCAAGAGTTCAAAGCTCTTGTGGAGAATTTGATAGGCAGGAAGATAAAGGTTCTTTGGTCAGACAATGGAGGCGAGTACAAAGGGAAAGAATACTAGGAGTGTTGTACCAGGGAAGGAATCAAGAGAGAGTGGATTGTTCCTTACAACCCGTAGTAGAATGGGGTTGCTGAGAGGAAGAATCGGTCTATATCAGAGGTAGCAAGGGCTATGTTGTATGACTAGGATATGCCACATTAGGTATGTGAAGAGGCATGGAATACAAAAGTATACATACAAAACAAGGTTCCACATAAGGTATTGGGAAAGATGACACCAGAAGAGGTGTTCTTAGGGAAGAAGCCTGGGTATGTGCAGGATCATGATGGGCCAAAAAGTGGCAATATGATGGGTATGTGGCTGATGACTATTTTTTTACCCAAAATTGATGAAATGAAAAGGGTTTTAAAGGAGATTGTCATCTTTCCACCAATATAAATTATGATTTACTTTGAATTTAATAAGTAATTATTATTAATTTTCTATTCAAATTATGACTAAAGTCCTAATTGATAGGCTGATTGAAAAATATCTATAGCTTTCAAATGGTATCACATTTTTGAATCCAAAATATGCATCACATTCTATTATTCACATACTATAGCATTAAAAAAAAAAAAAATTGAATTTCATGAAGTTTTAACCAAGTTAAGTTGGTCAGACATACGAGTTTTAATATTTTTTAAAAAGTTGTAATAAAACAATCATAATTAATTATTTATTTGGAAAAAATTATAAAAAAATATACATCACATCGGGGCATGAGTCATCTACTTATATCTAAAATATTATAAATAAATATTATCATTTTACTGTGGTTAGGGTGGTCATTTAGACACCTACTCATTTTTTCCCTAAAATTTAAGTACCATTACATTGAAATTTCAAATTTTCACCAAATAGATTTTTTTTAAAAAAATAACCTAGTATCTTTAGAAACTACATTCAATTTGCTACAAATTATATTCTTACATATTTTTGAAATAATATAGATAAGTTATTCAAATTTTTACGTCAAGTTTCCTAACTCTGATTTTTCTTTTTTTTGCCACTTAAGGGCCTATTTTTTCCATGACGATCCTACACATACTCGCCTGATATTAGCCACTTTAGGATATTTTGGAGTTTGTCTTATTGTCACAATCTAGGGCCTACACATTTCAAGTTAGATTAAACTACAAAGAGAGGGTATTTTGTTTGGTATAGTGAAACCTTAAAGGCATATCGAATATTTATTCTAGCAACTAGGAGGATTATAGTCAGGTGTGATGTCAAGTTCATGGAGGACAAGGTCTTTAGGAGGTCTAGAGATTTTCCAGTAGATGATCAGAGTAAGCAGTTAGCAGAAGCTCCAAAGATCATGCAATCGAATCAGGGGCAGTGAAGCTTGAGTATAGTTACTAGTACAAGCATAGGCTCAAGTGCAGAGAGTTCATAGAGTATGAAGCAATAGATGCAACAGAGTTCAAGATGAAGGATTTGGGGCTTATGTACTACTTTTCAGGTATGGAGGTATGGCATAAAGATGCAAATATTTTCCTTGGATAAGAGAAATACTACATCAAAATCTTGAGGAGGTTTGAGATGGAGAATTATAGAGCCATGTCTACTCCTATGATCATGAATTGGAAGAAGTTAGACACATCCAAGGACAAGGATGTAGACCCCACTTTATATAGATAGTTGATCTCTCATAAAATTGGTCAACACCAGGTCAGATATATCATTTGTAGTAAAATCTCTTAGTCAATTCATGGTTGAGCCAAAGAGAATACATTGGACAACAACAAAGCATGTGTTGTGGTATTTGTGTGGTACAATCAAGTATGGGATCAAATATACTCGAGGTGATGGTATCGGGTTGATAGGGTATACTAACGTAGATTGGGAAGGCAGTACAAGGGATAGAAAAAACACTTTAGGGTTTTTCTTTAGCTTGGGATTGGCAGTTGTCTCTTGGTATAGTAGGAAGCAGAAGTTTGTGGCTTTGAGTTTTACAGAGGTAGAATACATAGCAGCTAGCATGGCGATGTGTGATGCAATATGGCTTCAGAATTTGTTGTTCGCCTTGTTTGGTTAGAGGGTTGAGACTACAGTGATACATTGTGACAATTAAAGTTGCATCAATTTTTTTGAGAATTTGGTGTTTCACGATAGGTCTAAGCATATAGACATTAGATATCATTTCATCAGGGATTGTGTATAGTGGGGTTTGTTCAACTACAATATATACCTACAGATCAGCAAGTAGCAGACATTTTAACTAAGGCATTGGGGAAGGAAAAATTCATCTTCTTCAGAGATAAGTTAGGTGTCATGCATAACACCTTCCTCACTAAGAGGGAGTGTTAATTTTTGTAGCTAGGATAGTTGTTATCTCCATTCCCAAGATTATTTAATTTTTTTGGAGAGTTCTAGAAAGGGGTGAGTTGTCCAAATAAATAATTAATTAATTGATTGATTCCTCTAAAGACTTCTAGAATCTAGTTAGTTAGGGTTGTTAGAGTCTAATTAATCTTAACCATTGATTAAAATCATGTCCGTTTGTTTTTCAATGAGAAAAGTATAAAAGGGGATCAATGGGAATTTTGGAGAACAAACACTTGAGAAAGACTTGTAGTGACATCAAGTAGATTTGCAGTGAGAAAATAGTTTTGCAATGATAGCTAGGGCACAGTGATAGCGTTGAGGGCAACAACATTGGAATTTCAGCAGGAGAAATTGAGGGAAGAATTTCCAAAGCTCTACCAGTAAAAGGCAAGTAGTTTATGTATCTCTTAATTTGCTAAAGTTTAATAAAATTCCTCATCTACAGTACTAGTTTTCCCTTCGGGGTTTTTTCCAGAGACAAATTGTCCAAAAATATTGTGTTTATTATTTTGCATATTTTCTTCTCTATTACTATGATTTTATTTGTGAATTAGTGGTTTCGTTATTTTTCAATATTTGTTGTGAATTAATTTTTTGGAATCAAATGCGTCTATATTATTAGATAGGAGTTCCAATATCGAGTAAGCATAATAGGTTTTTGTAGGCATACTCTATAGCAGCAGGTATTTGTTCAAAAGTGAAGAAAGGACTATTGAGTCATGCCAAGAAGAGCAAGGCTTCATACGGCCATATATTCTTCATTTCTTGAGATTGATACCATTACCTCATTCGATCAAGCTATCATGGGAATAGAATTCCATCTGATGAATTATGAGTGAACAAGACTACAATATCTAAAAGAAATTTGAGTTTATGCTACGTAACAATCTTTTTGTCCAAGGACGATCTATGGGACCTTACTTTTTTGTTGTCTTATTGTTTGAGGGTTGCCCTCACATTTTGATGGTTCAATTGAAAGGTGAATTCAGTCAGGGTTTCTCCTCAACAAATCCTCATCTCTTCTACATCCAAACACAGATTCTGTATAAAATTCTAAACCTCCTCTCTGGAGTTGCTAATAATTTGCACTTGAGGATTAGAAATGGAGAGGGGTTTGAAAGAATCTATATATAATATCTCAATTTCTTGGTTGTAAGTCCTTTTGACTAACCCGAACATGACACAAATCAACCAAAAGAAAATTTCATTCTTTTGCATTGAGTAATGCAAAATTTTGTATGGTGAAAATGAGATCTATCACTATGTCATGCATTGGAATTAACGATGTAAGATGAAAGGAAAAAATTGCAATGCCACGTGTGCCACCAATTCTTCGAATGATATAAAGTGTTACAACAGTATTTAATGGGGTAGATTTGTGCAGATAGCTTGCTCCTAATAATTTTTTGAGTGCGTTTTCAGATGCTCTGTTTTTAGTTTACTACTCTATTTGGCACCTTAAAATTTGTAAAGAATATTATTGTTTTAGTGTACAAAAAATGTCTATAATATAGTGATATAAACAAAAAGAAAAGAAAAATTAATGTTATTTTATTAATTCTTTTCTACGTATTTGTGTTCTATATATTTTTTCATTGTATATTTTTAAAAATATTTTATTATTTCTACTTATATATAATTACACTGAAGGCATATCCAATGTGAAGATGACAAACCTCAAATGCTTAATCAACAGTTCACTTATGTCCATAGCACTTGTGAGATGATTAAAGTCATCCTAGCCATTAATTTAATCACTGGTCTTTTATTTTGTTTTTCAAAATAATACGACACTAACTACAAGTTGCGTTTCACATTGCCTTTACCAACAAGTTCAGGTTCATTACGAAATGGATATTGCATACAAAATTTTATGGTGATGTTGTAAATCTATTTCTATTTTATGACACACCTTTAATAATACTTGCAAGTGGGTGCTCAGAACTGGCTCACATTTTTTTGCAAGGGTTTACATTAGTTCCAGATGCAGATAACCTTCTCCAAAACACACTAGTTGAAATAGGGTGAACTTTCTATCCAATACAAGTAACACTTGGAGAAAATCATAGTTCAATATCTTGCATGCATTAGAAACCAAAGCATGATGCTATATTCTGTTTGAAAGCAGGAATTTCATTGACACATTTTTATTATAATCTATTCTTGAAGCATTGGATTTGTAGAGAAATCTAGTCCAGGCCAATGTTGCAAGGTTGAAGCTAAAATATATTTTGTGCAACCCTTATTTTTATCAATCAAAGGATTAGTTCATAAAATAATATCTCTTTTGAAAATGGTCTTGTTGCTAAGGAAAATTAATGCCTTTCACTTTCATAGCAGGTAGCATTAGTAGCATGCTGTAGGAAATTGTTTAGATGTTGGAAAACATAGTACACACTTCATTTTATTTTGTAAACAATCATACTATAGGCAACATAGTGTACTTCATAGTACATACTTCATTTTATTTTGTAAAAATTCATGTTGGAAAACCCTAGGTGTTAAGAAACATGCAACCCAAAGAGTGTTGTAAAACCCTCTGTAACACAATTGGTTAGTACCCATCACATCGATTTGGTCGGTTTTCTCCTCCAACTCCTCCATGTGCACTCCAACCTTCAACTTTCAATGTGCAGACTAGAAATGTAGAGTGTCTTCACCCTTCTTTCTCTTGAAAAAAAACATACACGTTATTTTGCCTCCAATTCCTGTGCCAAAAAAATATTTGAAAAAGAAAAATTTTGTGCAAGCCATGATGCCCAATTTTATTGGCCAACAGGAGTTGGGAAAACCAACCTAATGGTGTCGTTAACTCTTCCCTATCATTTCCCTAACATTTGGTCCCCTATGTTGGTTTCATCACTTTTATACTCTATCTTGTGAGCCCCGTATATGCTATCTCATCATGTTTTGTATGTTTCTATGTATGTTTTTGTATATTTTTTTATGTATGGTCTTATGTGTTTTTGTATATACATAGGTGCATATTTTTGACATAAGCCTCTACACAATTAGCAACACATTGTGTTTCTAAAGCTCCAAAATGGGCAATAAGGAAAACTCATATTTGAAAAGAGGCTTCTACATTACAAAACGCATTGTGTTTATAGAACAACAATTCCATTACAAAATTTGGGAAGCCTAATGGCCATTTCTATGTTATTATGGCCTTGCCTTTATAGTTTGTATGGTATATTATATTGAGTAAAAAAATTACAATAAAAATGTTCCCTAATCACAACCTTATGAAACCTGACTATGCAATGATGCTTCACAAGTAAACAAAGGTACATGATTTAAATGGAGGAATACTCTAATGTAAAATCATAAATATTATGTTCTTTTGCAAATATATCAGATCTAATTGTACCAAGGATCCAAAGTTTCTTGTTCTATTTTGGGAGATAAATCATATGGATGTAGTGTTCAAGAAATTATCCTAAAATTAACACAAATCAATTATGAGAAGGATAACTAAAAAGATGTAGTATCACCCTTTCCTAATTCTTTAAGCATTTCCCATGCAACACTCATACTTCAAGGAGGAAACATGATTCACATAAAATTTAGGGATATAATAAGGTAACATTTATTTTACTTAAATTAAATTGCAAATTGTTTGAATTCCCCACAATAAGGATATCATCTATATATAAATCAGAACTTCTAAATGCAAAATAATTTTTGGAAATTTAACTATCCAGTACACTTGCAATTTAAGCTATGATAGCCACAATCACATGCATTTAGTGCAAAAGTTTCATGTCTCCTGAAGTGTCCTAAATCCATCTGCACTTGTTTTGTTCAAATTTGTTTCCTTGATTATATCAACCACCTGGAAGAAAGAAAAGTGTTAGCGATAGATTAAATTGGAAAATTAAAGACATTTGGTGCTACAAAGAATTCACTTTATTCCAAACTTCACCAATATTGGATTATATGTTGTGCTGACTGCAACATGCCAACTTGTACTGGCAATGAACAAACTTATTAAACTATACAATGGAGATTTAATTTCCAATTTAACATATCTCTATCACTAGTAATATATATCAACAATTTTATCTGCCATTTTTCCATTCTATTGGAATTGGGAAGCACTGAATGTTCATTCAGATATATCTAAAAATCATCTCTTCTGGCATATGAAAGAGGCCATAACTTGCATAATGAATAAGGGAAGACAAGACATATAAGAAAGATACCATGTACTATTGTCAAACTTCTATTTATATCATTACTTTTATAAACAACTAAAAAGTACAAATTATTGCAAGAAAAATTGGTTGCAAATCATAGTGTGAATTGGTTATGTAAGAATAAAGGTTAAGAAGTCAATGAAAACATTGGTGATAACCTTGATTGACCAAACAATAGTAGGTGACAGCATTAGTTAAGTATGATTATGCATAAAATAATTACAAGTTGGAAGATACTTTGTGTTTCATTCTCCATGCTCAAACATAAAGGGTGAAGAGAAAAGGGAGAAGTTATAGGAGGGTAATACAAAAAACATACAAAAATGAGGTGAGCGATGGCTAAGCAGGTCATTGCTACTTGTAAAGGGTTTTAGAACATTATGTGTGTTGCAGGTTTTCTAACACCCAATGTTTTGGACAACTTGGAATTTTAGAAAATAGTATGAATGTAATCAGAACTTTTTTTTATCAACACAGTAGCAACCCAATTGGTTTGTCACTCCTCGGCTTGAGTTGATTAGACACAAGCAGTGTTTTCCAACATGCAATCATATATAGATAGTAAGAACATAATTAAATTTTTTATTTTAGTACATAGTAAGAATGTAATGGGACGCAACTAATATCCTAACAAAATGCACCTATGTACATACAAAAACACATAAAACCATACATAAAAACATAAATAAAAAGTTACATAACATGATGAGATGACATAGTGTGGGGCTCACCAGATGGGGGATAAAACTGATGAAACTCAACAAAAAGAGAAAATGTTAGGGAAATAGTAGTAGGGAGATAATGATGCCATCAGGTCAGTTTTCCCACCTCCTACCAGTCGATAAAACTGGGCCCCATGGCTTGCATGAGAAAGGGGAAGAGTTGCAAGTGGATAATGCAAAAAAAAAACCAAATTGAGGTGAGGGGTGACTAGACAATTGGGTTGCTCCTTGTAAAGGGTTTTAGAATGCTATGTGGGTTGTAGGTTTTATAACTTCTAGTGTTTTCCAACTTGGAATTTTAGAAAATAGAATGAATGTAATCAAAACTTTTTCTGATTAACATAGTAACGACCCAATTTTTTTGTCACCTATCATCTCAATTTGATTAGAGACCCAGTATTTTCCAACATGTAGTTATATATAGACCATATGAATGTAATTAATTTTTTTTAGTACACGGTAAGAATGTAATGAAGTCCACCTTAGAAATTTATGGAGACCCCATGCAACAAAAAACTCGAGCAACAGGTAGTAGAAAGTATGCAATCAAAAATGAATATGCTCTAAAAACACTTGAAAAATAAGCAAACCAAAGTGAATGAGATAGATAATGTATTGACTAAAGATATTTTTCCTCCTCTTTAGAATTTGGTGAAGGAGCAAGTGCACTATTTGAAATGGGAAAATGGCAATGCTAAACCAGAGGCAATGGGTACTATAATGCATGGAATGAAAAAGGAATCTTCTTTAAAAACACTTGAAAAGAAGCAGAGTAATTGAAAAAGGAATCTTCACTAAAAAAAATTGAATACATTTAATCAAGGAGATTCAAATAAGTAAAAACCCACATTGTGTTTTCCAAATTACAATTATTTTGTGCACCTTTTTCTTCAGTCATGAGAAATTTAAATGCAATTTTTACTCAATTTAAAAGTCCTTATAAATTTTGAGGGGGCCTTCAATACATTCACACTATCTAAATTACAAAATATTTTCAAGACATTCATTCCATGTTGCAAAACCCTAGGTGTTAAGAAGTAAACTAAATTCATGTTCTCTAAACAACAAAAGCTTTTGAAGATATTCATGTTGTTATGTAAAATTCTATGTTGTGAAACCCCAGGTCTTAAGAAGCACACTACATTCGTGTTGTCTAAACAACAAATGATTTTCAAGAATTTCATACTATTTTGTAAAATTCCATGTTGCAAAACCCTATGTTAAGAAGCAAGCAACCTACAATGAGACAGTCCTTTGCATTTAAAAAAGGAGATTCAAATAACTGAAAAACCCACTATGATCTTTACAAATTACAATTATTTTTTGCACATTTTTTCAATCATGAGAAATTTAAATACAATTTTTACTCAAATTAAAAGTCCTAAATTTTGAATGGGCCTTTTGATACATTCACACTGTCTAAATTACAAAAGTTTTTTGAGACATTTATTCTGTTTTGTAAAAATCCATGTTGGAAAACCCTAGGCATTAAGAAACAAGCGACCCATATAGTGTTGTAAAACTCTCTACAACTAAAAGGAGATAGTGTGTTTTCCAACACTATAAATAATGTGAGTATTTTATTTCTTCCAATCAGATGAGGAAAGTGAAATAACATTTTGACTATAGCAAAGAGTTGTTCAAAAATTTGAAAGTGAAATTCAATACATTCTTGGAGCATAATGAAACAAAAATCTTCATAACAAACTAACATGGGATAGTGTGTTTTTCAACACTAGAAATATGCAAGCATTTTATTTGTTCCAATCAAATGAAAAAATGAAAGTTCCATATTTACATCACCAAAGATTTGTTGTAAAATATGAAGGTGGACTTCATTACATTTTTGGACCATATGAAACAAAAAAAATTCATGAGGGAATAACTGAGAGTAGATAGTGTGTTTTCACACATTGCAAGCAAAGTGAATATTTTATTTGGTCCAATCAAATGAGGAAAGTGAAATGCCATTTTGATCATACTAAAGAGTTGTTTAAAAATTTGAAAGTGGACTTCATTACATTCTTGGTTGTAACGAAAGAAAAAAAATTCATGAGGGAATAACTGAGAGGAGACAGTGTGTTTTCCAACACTACAAATAATACAAGCATTATTTTTGTTTCAATCAGATGAAGAAAGTGAAATGTCATTTCAATTGTACCAAATAGTTCTTCCCAAATTTGGAAGTGGTCTTAATTACATTCTTAGAGTGTAATCAAACAAAAAATTTCATAATTAACTAACTGACATGGGACACTATGTTTTCCAATACTACAAATAATGCAAGCATTTTATTTGTTCCAATAAGATGAAAATAGGGAAATTCCATATTTACTTTATTTAAGGGGTAAACGCTTTTGAATCGGGGCTATGAACCGGAATACAACCATTCAACAATTACCACCCCAATGGGGTTTGAACCTTGGTTGCAAGAATAACAATGCCACCTTTAAACCAACACACCATGCCAATACCGGTGGAAATGCCATATTTACATCACCAAAGATTTTTTCTAAAATTTGAAAGTGGACTTCATTACATTTTTGGAGCC
>VDFB02127631.1:0-17587 GCA_007258455.2 Sequoia sempervirens
ATTCTTTGTTGTTAAACTACCTCAATATGATGGATTGCTTCCATTCATATCTCATCCAACCCATTTAAAGTATGCAACCTTTCCTTTTGAGCTTTTGTTAAATCAATTTATAACTCTACTATTGTCCTTAGTGTTTTATATTCAAATTCAATAGGAAGGACTGTTGTCTTACCATAGACTCTCATAAGGTGTAAAAATAGTGGTGGTTTTCCATGTCGTTCTTTAAGCCCATATTGCTTCAGGTAATCTTGCAACCCAAGTTTTCCTATGCAACTGCACTGCCTTGGTGAGAATACTTTCAATCTCCCTATTAGTGACTTCCAATTGACCATTAGCATGTGGGTGGTAGGGTGTTGATTTCTTGTGTCTAATTTGGTATTCCTCAACCAGCTTGGCAATTAGATCAAAAGTAAATTGGGACCCTTGATCAATGAATATTTCTCTAGGCACTCCATATCTACTAAATATATCTTCATATAAGAACTTAGCCACATTTCCATCTCTAGAAAATTGTAAGGCCTTTACTTTCATCCATTTAGTCAAGTAATTAGTGCAAACAAGGATGTGTTCACTGTTGCTCGATGTAGGTGAGATTGGTCTAATGAAGTCTAAACCTCATTTGTCAAAAGGTGCCAATGTTAATTGAGGTTGTAGGGGCATTTCATCACTCCTAGTTGGTCTTCCCATCCTTTGAAACCTATCACAACTCCTTGTGCATTTAATAGAATCTTTATGCAAAGTAGGTCAATAATAGCCAATTGTGAGGATATTAAAAGTTGTTATTTTTGCTGCAAAATGACCTCCACATGGTTCATCATGGCATGCCTTCATGATGTCAAATATCTCATCCTCCATGATACACTTGCTCATGATGTTATCAAGGCTTGTATAAAATAGATAACTAGATACCCAAGAGTATGGGAAACTTTTGTGAATTACATGTCTTTTCTCCCTCAGAGAAAAGTGTGGTAGAATCTATCCTATAACCAAATAATTGACAATAGCCGTTACTAGGGTATATTCACATTTAGTGCAAATAAATGTTCATCTAGGAATGAATCATGTACCACTATTTTAGTTGATTGTGTTGGAAATTTTGATAGGAAATCTGCCACTACATTTGCTTTACTAGGTTTGTCTACTATGGTAATGTCATATTCATGTAAAAGAAGTAGCCATCTTACCAATCTGCCCCCAACTACTGGCTTGTTCATCAAATACCTGATTGTTGTGTGGTTTGTATGGACAAAGACTAAATATCCAATAATATAGTGCCTAAATTTATTAATAGCATATACTACAACAAGCATCTCTTTTTTTGTTACAATATAGTTTAACTCTACTCCTTGAATATTTTTGCTAATATAATAAATTGCATACTCTTTGTTGCCTTCCTTTTCACCCAAAATTACTCCAATAGAAAAATCTGAAGCATCTGTATGTATGTGAAAAGGTAGAGTCCAATTCGGTCCTCTCAATACTGATGCTTGATTCAAGGCTTTCTTCATCTCTTCAAATGAGTGTTAACACTTGGAAGTCCATTCAAATCCAATGTCCTTACTTAGAAAAACAAATAATGGTGCAACAATCTTACTAAAATCTTTGATAAACTGCTTGCAGTAGCCTGCATGACCAAGGAAGCTTCTGATATCTCTTGGAATAATGTTTTCAATGCCTACTTTTGAATAGTTTTGTGATAGACTTGAACATGAAAACAATTTAAGTTAATCTCCATGGATATTATCACCTCTTAAAAAATTCAAGCACCAGTCTAAGAGAAAGGTAAAAAGTCTTCAAACAAACCTAAGGAAAAATTAGCTTTGAGAAATGATAAATCATCTAAGTAAAAGAACAAAATTGACACAAGACACATCTTCTTCACATATTAGGTTATAGTATGTTAGGTGTTATTATTATATTTGTTATATAAGTTGATAGAAAATTATATGTAAGTTAACATGTTAAGGAGTTGAATGTTATATTCTCTATATAATTTTTTGGTACAACTTTGAAATACATACAAGATTATTTGCAACATGTGAAACATATTTGAATTACATATTTTCTTATGGTTAATTGAAGGAATTTTTATAATAATTTTAATTTTAAGTAATTTGTAGTCCATAATTCGCCTCAAAAGAGTTTTTTCTCATTCATTTATTTCTTTCCTACAAATTTGAAGCAAGAAGTTAGTGGACTCATTTCATAAATGTACGGTTGGGCTTATGTTAAAGGTATACATTGTAGAAAGTAGAAATTTTATGTTAAGCAAAAAAAATTATAAGTAAAAAAATATAATATCGCTAATGTGAGAAAATCGCTCATGTGAAATATAGTATTTTTTTTATTAAGAAATTAATAATACATAAAATATGTAACAAACAATTATAAAAAATACATATATCTAGAAATTAGATTTAACAATCTATATTTAAAATATATAACAAATATTTTATTTAAATTACAAATCCTTCTTGAATAATGTCGTTTCTTAAAGCAAGATTTAAAAACCAATTTCCTTATAGCTAGCACCACAAATCTATTAGCACTACAATCTATTAACAATAAATGAAAAGTAGGTCTAAAAATATGGAGGTAACAATTTTTTAAATATATGGAGGTAACAAATTATTAACTCAAGCAAAGGTTTTTCCATCTTCTAAACAAAAATTTAAATCATACGATTGACCCTGTACTAAAATGCAATATTTGAAATAATTTGACACTTAAAAAAAACATTTTTAGAAAAATAAATTATTAGCCTTATGTTTTAAACTTAAATCAAAACCTACCATGAGGTAATTAGGGTGAACTATGATCATAGATGAAAACATAAAACAATAGCTATATGCATAATATATATTCCCACAAAGATATTTGTGTTCCCTAAAGTACCTTTGAAATCATTGCAAGGCAATACAAAATAAACTTTGAAATGTATGAAAAAGAATAATGTTCAAAAGGAGATGGAAAGTTATATCCTTAAACTTGCCTGTGCAACAAATTCTACGTGAATGCCAATATATTTTAAATGTAAAAGACTATTCGAGATACAATAATTTATAGACCAACTAAAAATGTGATTATAAACGTCTCATGAGTAAAACTAAAGCCACTCTTTAAAATAATTTTTCATTGTCATGCACATCAAATAAAATGTATCTACCAATATATTTTATACCATCACATAAGCTTATAAAATATTAGTTAATGAATATTTCCATGTCTTTCTTGAATTTTCTTTACAGTATCTTGTGTAAATTGATGGGTCATACACTATTTATCTAAGTTTAGTTGTAAATTGATTAGGTAAGGAAATATCTTAACTTCAAAAATACTAAAATTGGGCACTACAATCCAAAATTGATAATCTTACCTAAATTTTGGACATTCAAAATTGTAAGATTTGTAGTCTATATCACATAGAATCTCAAAGCTTACATCTTTGGAATACTTTGGTGTAGTTTTTTCAACAAATGAATGGATAAGATTCTATCCAACTAAGGTAAGAAGAAATCTACCTTCAATAAATGATTTGGGCACTTTAAAACATATAAAAAATGTTGAAGTTAGAAAATAATGAAGAAGCAATAAATGAAGGAACATTAGCAAGAATGAAGCAAATAAAAATTTTACAGTTGTGCCTAGCAAAGATGGAAAGCCTACCAAATGACATAACTGCATTGTCAAAACTTAGGAATCTCTAATTAATCTTCCAACAACTAAACAAAGTGAAAATTACATATTCTTGATTTCAACATTTAAACTATATTAATTTGAGCTGTTGTAATATATTAAACACAATTCCTTGCCTTGCTCCAATCTATAGATGTTATCCAAATAATTTGTTGATAGAACATTTCCTATGTTGAAGGCAATTACACAAGCTACAAGAGTCACTTATAATGGAGGAAGGAGTCATTCTATCACTTACAACCTTTATACTAATAAAGGTGTGAGGCATTGAAGATGTTCCTAAAACAGTTATTGGAATTTGCATAGACTAAAAAAAATAGATTATATGGTTGCTCAATGGTTCACCAATACTTTATCTAGACAAACATAAAGGTGCAAATCACAACAAATTCTATCTTAGACATTGAAGCATTCATATTGCGGTGGAAAGAAACGATCAAGAGAAGAGAACATACATAGTATGATAAATTTTGGTTAAACAAACTATTTTAATTTTTGTATAAAACTCTTCACTTCAATATTTTCTTATTTTAACTACCATTCAAAATATCAAGAAAAATGAATATTTTAATTATATATTCTTGAACCACAATAGAAATTGCAAGGCCTTCTTTATTCCTTACAAGGTAATGGAGATTTTGGTTCTCTAATAAATACCTCGCTCCACTATATTCTCAACTTCTTGTTTGTGAGCTATATTTGATATAAAACATAATATTTGCTGTTATATCAAAAATTGGGTACTTTTTTCAAATTAAAAACTATATTGAATCTTGAATTTCTTAAATAATAAAATGTTGGTGGAAGTTTCAATTGAAAGCCACAAAGTCTATTCAAAATAGAAAGATTATTATTAGTACTAGGAGAAAATGTCTTAGTCTTTTAATAAATGAAAAAAATATTGTAAGACTAATACGTTGCTCAATGATTTGACTCATGAGCTGGACAACTTAGTTGAGTTTGACAGGTTGTGTAAAGCCTTGCGTTGTACTTCTTGTTTTAATAAATTTTTAGCCCTCTTTGAGTTTAACACGTTGTTGCTCAATGATTTGAAAATACACTTTCCAAAAACAATTAAAATTGGTGAAAGTGAAAATATATATATATATATATATATATATATATATATATATATATATATATATATATATATATATATATATCATATAAGATTTCCAAGCTTAATTTTGATGAGAAATACTAAAGCTAATGCTGTTTCAAAATTTCTTCAATGTTAGATGTAAAAGATCTAATCAACAAAATCCTATGAATTTAGATCTAACAAATATGTTACCGAGCTTGTCCATATCCAATTCAACATGAGGTCAACATATAAAGTAATTGAAAAATCCAAAGGTAAATGATGTTGCATACATTTCATTATTCAAATTTTATAGGCAATAAAAAATTAATATATTAAAAAAAATCCACTTTGACGAATGGAGATGGCTCTACAAACAGGGCTATCCTACGTGGCTGGTGACTTTCTTTATAAAAAAAACATCATAGCTATTAAGAGCATTATGCATTACCCAATATACTTGTTTTTTTGTTTTGTCTCTTGGTACTCTCAAACGATCTAAAACACTCCTAAACAGGATTTGTGTTATTTGCATGGGCAATTGTATTAGTTAGAAGATGACAGGTTTTGGGTATTTGTGTAGGAGATTCGCTGCTTGCAAATGCCTCCTATGGACAGATAAGAACTAGCACTTGCACCATGAGCGGGTGCAAGGAATGTGCCGATAGAATGATAAATCTAAGTAGAAAATGGTAAGGTGCTATTTTGTATTGTCCAAAACTGTGGAGTAATATGTTCTTATATAAGTATTTCTTATTGTTTTAGAATTGTATCTAACTTCTTTATTTCAATCTATGTTACATGTGGGCCTAGAAGAGTACTTGCATCATATGTGATGAAGAGCGTAGAGGACATGACATCAAAATAAACAAATACATTTTCAAGTGATCCTCAATCTTATTTTTTGCACTTTTAGAGACACCTTTGTAATGTACTTGACTTCTTCATCTTCCTATTTTCTAGACATACACAAAAAGATTAAGAACATAAACAATTATATGATTTATTTTTTCTCATATCAGTTATATGATTTAATACAACTTATTGATATGATCTCAAATGCTTCTTTGATTTGTGGATTAAGTATACAAAACAATAAAAAAAATTGGGGCCTCAGAAGAGGACTTGCATCATATGTGACAGAGTGCAGATGACATGGCACCAAAACAAATAAATACATTTTCAAGTGATCCTCAACCTTATTCTTGCACTTTTAGAGACACCTTTGTAACGTACGTGACTCTTCATCTTCCTATTTTCTAGACATACACAAAAATATTAAGAACATAAACAATCATATGATTTAATATAGCTCACCAATATGATCTCAAACCCTTGTTTGATTTATGGATTAAATATACAAAACAATAAAAAATTACAATTTAAAGCTTGCAAAACACACATAAAATTAATATGATCTCATTTATTAAATATATTAGTAGGCATAAAAATTAGAAGCCAATAAATCATATACAATTATATGTTGAAGATGAAATTCTATCGACCAAAGGAATAAGTGTGTGAAGGGCTTAAGATGTATTTTCATGTATGCTTAAGAATTCCAAAGGCCCACAAAATAAAGTGAATGGGAAGTAAAGGCAAGTGAGCAATTTGCAAATATTTCTCAATTATGCAAAGACCATTGCAACTTCATAATGGAATATATGATGACCACCTAGTACCCACACTTTAAAAATTTTGATGCTAAGGCTTAGATAAAAGATTAAGATGACCACATAGTACCCACACATTAAAAATTTTGATGCTAAGGCTTAGATAAAAGATTAAGAGGAGTATGAAACACAACACTTCATAAATTATTTAATGGGCACATTAAAGAGGATCTCAAAATGGTTATTAATAATGAACATAGAAGGTAAAGTTAATGAAAAGCATTGAACTTGGTTCTTTTATGATTATTCTTTTTCTTTTTATACTTACTCCTTCCTTTTTCTCTTCCTTTGACACAATAAAAATAAAACTTCTGAGAAAGTTTCTACAAACTAATACTCCCAAATCTCTTAAAATGAGACCCACATAACAAGATATATATATTTCAAATTATTATTCTAAAATTACAAAGAAGCAGCTTATTGTTCCATAAACAATTATGGCTGAACACAAAGCTCAAAAAGAGAAAAAAAATATATCAATACATTCACACAATGGCTTAAAACCTTTAGGATCACCTGGCTACATAATATTCATCATATTTTTTGAAAAGTATTCTTCCTTTCTCACAATCGCAAAGCTCAATAAATTGCATTAGAAACACAAGAAAAAGAATGTTTTAACATGCAAAAGCAATGGTTCCAACAAATCGTAGCAACCAGATAATTTATTCTTTGCTTGCAACAGCAAAACAAACCTTTGACCATTCCTTTTTACACTAGTCTCAGTTCTGCTCATCCTCCTGTAGCCACTGATATTGCTGTAGTAAACCAATTCTGCATAAAATAACATGCATTTCTGCAATTTTGTTGGTCTTATAAATGTTTTCTTTCAACATTGAATCCTGTTATATATCATTGACATGTTGGAGCATTTACAGAGTTTGAATATGCACTTGTTAAAATATATAGTTGATGAACTGAAATAAATCTCCGTGTACGGAACACATACATAAAATATGAAACACCTATAACGTGTAAGTAACTGGTAAGATGGATGTTCACGATAAATAACAAATATATCGCAACGCATGAATCATTACACTGCCATTTTGGCTGCTAGACACCAAGGTTTCTTGTGTGAAGCACCACTATATACTGTACATATAAAATAACAGAAAAGAGAAACAACTGCTCTCCAACTGCAACCTTCAAACCTGCCCAAACAGGCTAAAAA
The DNA here is from genome assembly GCA_007258455.2 of Sequoia sempervirens. Taxonomy (NCBI): domain Eukaryota; kingdom Viridiplantae; phylum Streptophyta; class Pinopsida; order Cupressales; family Cupressaceae; genus Sequoia; species Sequoia sempervirens. Next base: position 7,625 of record VDFB02127631.1, read on the forward strand.
CTAAAAAAATTGAAATGTTTGAAAAACAGTAGCCAAAGATTGAGAGATGTGGCCACAAAGAGAAGGGAGAAAAATTAAAACTTTAAAAGACAAAGAACTGAAAATTACAGAGAGATTACAGCGTCGGCCATGGCCACACAATTGTTTGACTCTTCTAGCAACATGACCTTTGAGAAAGGCGGACAGGCTAGAAGCTCCCAGACCCTGAAGGACAAGGTGGATGATGTATACGATTCTGTCAAAGGCAAGGTTATCGAAGCCAACAAAAAAAACGGTGTTCAGGAAATATAACACTATAACACAAAGACCCTGTACAGTGATAAAATAAAGCATTTGAACACAAGAATTTATAGAATTTGATAAATAGATATTTAGCCTTGATTCATCAACGTCCCAGAATTCTTACCACAAACTTGATGGCATCCTTATTAATATTTGGACACAAATATAATATGGCTTTTAGTTCACCGAATTCTTCCACTACTAGAGAAGCAAATAAATACCAACATAGTTCTGACCTCTATGCAAGACCAATCCATTTGATTCAATCCAATAGCCATCATAATTACAACCCAGATTTCACTCTTTCGATGGTGTTCATCCACTATCAAATGGACTAAATTTTGATTTGTTTTCTGAGAGTAGTTCTCTCTTTTGTTACAGACTTACAGCAGAAATATGTCTGCAATGACTCAAGCATCTGCCACTTTATTATGCTTACCTTTAAGTTACTCTTTTTCAAATTCATAATGGCTTGGAGATTCATGCCATCTATGCTGATGTGTACTGAAATTTGGTTGGATAAATACATTCCTGAGCACTGAATGATTAGTTTTCAAAACAAATGGTTTTCCAAGGAAAAAGTACCTACCACCATTTTTGCAAAGAATGCACAAATTTTCCAACAGAAGGTCACACAACCGAAAGAGATTGCACAAACCTACTGTCTTTAAGATCACTTAGATCAATTTCCACTACAAATTTAAAAAACAAACAAATAAACATCTCCCTGCACATTGTTTAACTTACCTAGTATAGGCTACAATTTTTCTCTTCTGCCTTTATTTCTCCTATCATACACCTTTTATTTGCATTTTTAAAAACAAAAAAATAAACATCTCCTTGCACATTGGTTAACTTACCTAGTATAGGCTACAAATTTGTTCTTCTGCCTTTATTTCTCCTATCATACACCTTTCATTTGCATTTATTTTTCCTCTAATAGTCATGCTGATGTTCAGCTAATAGAGTTGAGCTTGGGTTAAACGTGGTTTAGGATTAGCAACTAGAGGAACGCTTTGTGCATGACAAAACCAAATTTCTCAGACATGTCCACCTCCTCTCCAAATTGCAGATACCAGTCAAACGAATGCAGAAGAGAAGCTAATGTATAATGAACCATCCAGGTGGCCATGGAAATTCCTGCACAAATCCTTCTCCCAGATCCAAATGGAATATAATCAAACTCACATCCATTGTATTCCCATTTATGAGGGTCCTGCATAAATCTCTTTGGATCGAACACTAATGGATCTTTCCATACTTTTGGGTTCCTCTGAATTTTCCATACATTGATCATAATCTCAGTTCCTTTTGGAATAACATATCCACATATTTGGTAGGTCTTATCTGGACTGTGGGGAAAATGCAGAGGAACTGTAGGGTGCAAACATAGTGTTTCCTTTACTATTGCCTTCATGTATGGCAACCTGGATATGTGGGATTCCTCTTCTCTGTGGTCAAGGCCCACAACTTATTTCAATTCCTCTTGGGCTTTCTTCATTATCTCTAGATATTGCAGGAGCTCTGCCATTACCCATTCCACTGTGGAGGATGTGGCCTCTATTGATCCAGCTACCATGTCCTATAAAAGATCAACAAACCAAAAAATCATAGAAAAATTTCTGAAGAATTTATATGCCACAATGTAGGTGAACGAACTTTTGTAACGAGGCATGGGCAGAACAAGTCACAAAGGAAATGTTACTGACAAAAATAAAACAAAGGTAGCGGTGACCCAGGAGATTGATACACTGATGGGTAAAACTAAGAGAATTAATCTCACAGGTTTTTAGAAAAATTAAAAAAATATATTTTATATCGATTCTCAACTCCTTTCACTTAATAACAGAGAAGGTTAATAACTTACCAGGAACAGAGCTTTAACATCCATCATGGTGAGCTGAAAGCTGCCCATATCGTCCTCCTCAACAACACCTCTATTTACTAGATGAAGCAGAAGGTGCAGAAAATCATTTCCCTCACTCACCCTTCACCCTCTCATCAATTATCCTGTCAAACAGCCCATCAAGCTTCACAAACACTTTATGCATCCTTCTGTAAAGCCCCTGCAAATCCAACCTTTCCAAAAAGGGAAATGTTGATGCGTGTTTTGTGACACAACAAACATTTACTAGAATAAAGTGTCCAAGACGCTCTATCCCCTCTTGAAAAACTACCTTCTATGCTAAGATTGCAAGTAAGATCATATGGTAATTCCAATGTTTAAGATGAATGCGGATGAGCTCTGTGGTTTTGATGTGATTTGCTGGTTATGACAAGGGGACTTGCTTTTGTGAATTACTCCGGAAAGCAGAAACATGAATACAGTATCATTTTGGATTTTTTGATTTTGATAAAAAAAGTGAAAAAGGTTAAGGGTTTAAGAGATCCTATGCTACTCCCAAGAAATCAAGAGACGACGAAGATTAAATGAAACCAAATAAACAATACTCTGCTTCACCACGTTATACGACAACTACACAGAGCAAGTGCAATCTTCTGGGAATATGCTAATGATTTTCACGTAATGAATAATTACCATCAAATCAAACAATAACTATCCAAACAGAAGTTAAGCATCCACGAAAAAAGCTCAGTCTAACTTTGCACATTGAGTGAAAAGCATCCACTCAAAGAAAGTATGAGCTAGGTTTCACTAGTCTCCGTTATCAATCCGACATTCTTTTAATATACATTTTAATTCAAATTTACTAAATGAGAAAGAAAATATGCGACCATGCAACTATTTGAAAATCAAGGATTCAAGGCACCTCATGCTTTTGAGCTTTATTATCAAAATAGTGTTTTCACAACAATCTCATAACTTCCTCTTATTTTCTACAATCTAATTCTCTTGAATGAATTCTAATTCTTCCTCTGATCTAATTCTCTTGAATGAATTCTAATTCTTCCTCTGATCTAATTCTCTAATCTTCTAATTTTCTAATCTCTAATGAAATGAAAGAGAGTGAAGGGGGTTTATATAGTATTTTAGAATTACAATGAACGGCCGAGATTGAAATGAGATCAATGGCCCAGATTAAACATGACTAAACCCTAATTAGGGTTTCCAAAATATCAACCAGTTAACTGGAGAAAACCCTAGACATTTGGAGTGGCATCCTTATCCATTTGTGCGGCGTTGCGTTCGGCGAACCTGGACACGATCGAGCTGACCTCCTCCATGGCAATGTCTGGCAGCGCGTTGACGTTGTACTCCTGCAAGTCCAAGCTCTCGGCACATCCAGCAAAAGTGGTCGCCCATTCTGGTTCTTGTAACAAGAAAGAATTTCTGATAGTTAGGAAGTTGAAGACCCTGGTGAAGTTTTCTTTCATGAGTGGCCCGGAGATGGTGGAGAAATTTTTTTGTACTTGTTCCTTTAAATTCTTTGGCCGCAAATGTTTCTTCCAGACAACATCTTTATCGAGCATATCGGCAGCCATCTGGTAAACTTTACTCTGAATCTCTTTTGCCTGTTCTTCAACTTTGGCGCCATCCTGCTTCACCTTTTCCAGGACTCCTTTCCGTGACACCAGAGCATAATACCATCTATTGAAATCATATGCAGCTCCAGCCTCAATGATCCCGTCATCAATCAACCTTTGCTTCGAGATGCCTTTCAATTCTCGAATGCATGGGATAATCCTATTCTGAATGTCTTCGAGGCTACCCCAAGATTCTGCTAAGTCTGCAACTCGTGACAGCAAAAAGGAAACTTGCTCATACACACATGCTAATCTCTACGCGAACGCCAATGCCTCTTCTTTCCTTTCATCCATCCAACCCTTAGCTTCTTTCGCCGTAGTCAATTCTTCTTCAAAATTTCTAACTAGTTCTTGCGAAGAATTTGGAGGTAGAAGCCCTGCTTGGTCACCTTCATTCAGTGGCTTGGTCAGGTGTTGGATGTAGTCTTTTAGGCACTCAATTTCTTTTTTATACTCTTTTTTCTTCGCCACTTCCTTTTCCAACCTGGATTTAATGGTGGCCACGGAATTGTCCAAGTCCTCAATCTCCTGCCCTTTTGTTGTCGGACCCATGTCAATTGTCTTGATGACATATTCCTCAAGGGCAATCTCTTCTTGGAACTTGTCAGCTGTGGGTATTGCAACTTGTAATGTGCGATTGCCAGCCTCATCCCTTTGGATAGTGGAAAATTTCTTGGCCTTCTTTTTCAGCGCAACTTGCTCTAGCCTTGCCAAGAAATCCGTGTCATCATCTTCTTCCTCAGGTACCTCCGCTGGCACCTTTCTTTTCAATCTTTCTTTCAGCCACTTTGGGATGGTTGGCTGCTCAATTTCGTCCTCTTGTTGACCTTGGACTTCTTGAATGTCCTGCACTTCTTGCTCTTCCTGCGTCTCTGGCATATTATGGAGTTCTTGCACATTCCGAATCTCCTGCACAGATGGGTCATCCTAGATCCCTTTGAGGGCGGAAATCATTCCTTCCTCGAATTCTTCTTCCATAATATTTGTATCATTACCTGATTCTAGGATCTTAGTGCCTGCAGGAGAAGGTTGAGCATCGTCTTCCAACTGCATAGGCTCCACATCTCCGGCGAGGGAAGGAATCCTGACATTTTCCAAAGATTCCCTATCCATGGCGAGTATTTCTTCTATATTTCTGGAAGTGGCCGACTGAAGAGGTCTGGACTTGTGCTTCTTTCGAGAAGGCCCTTCATCTATCATTTTGTCCTATTTTGTAGATTTGCCAATTTCTTTTCTCTTCTTCAAGTTGGCAGCATCTGTTTGTCCATCTCCACGACAGGCACTAGCATTTGAACAACAGGACTCTGTATCGCCCATTAACTCATAGGTGAATTGCACATTCCTTGCCCTTAAAGTTTCTACCTGCCGATCTATCCACCATTGAGAATACTTGAAAACGGGCCGCATGAGTGTCGCCAGGTCGCCCATCTCAGGCTCAAACCATCTCATAGGGGGGAGTGGCTCATTTTCATTGAAGCCTGGCTGCAAATAGACTCCATCATCCTGTAGTTGATCAGGCACTTTGAAAAGCTCGATTGCCCTTATCATGCTTAGTGGCAATCTTGACCACAGCCTCCTCCTCACGTCATATTCATGTTTGCATTGGCAGTCCTCTAGTCCCGCCGATACTTGCCCATCTCTCTCAGATCCACCCGTTTTGATGATGGAGTGGATCGAGAGTATTTACGGGCTGTGTAATGGGGAATAGTGTTCACCCGGATCGATCCGAGAGCAATCTGGCTACGCTGTGGCATTGGACATGATTCTCCATGCTTGGTGAAGAAAGGAAAGTGGCGAAACTTCTTTGTTTGGCCTTTGAATATTTGGGTACGCCTCCAATTGCCTCAACACTTCCAGCAAAACCATTTTGTTGGTCGGATAGATGGGCAGTCTATAAGGATTTCCGGAGAATCCCTGGATCCTGATGTACATAAACCTAGGAAATTGAATAAACCACGATTCGTATCGGCTAATCAAACTCTTGGCCTCATGGGTGAGTCTTTGATGTGTTCTGCCTTGTAGAAGCCGAGTGATGTACATCAAAAAGGCATCATGAGCTTGTCGGAAATGTGTCTTTTCTTTTAGTTGCAGCTACGGATAATAGTCATATGCCTTGAGTTGTCCTTCGCTATTGCCCACCACACCTTTGCAAATCAAGCCAGAATACTTGTAATACCTTGCAAGTGAATATATAACATAAGAGCTCATGTGGAATGTCTTGATCTCCTCCAGGTTGACCAACTACTCGTGGAGGCTATCCTTGATCATTAAAGACCAATTGGTATCTTGACTCGATAGTATTTCATCCACGAGAAATAATCAGTTATCCCGAATGGTGCACCACCAGAAGTTTGCCTACTACATCTGTTTTGCTTGACAGACAATAATAGCCATACTCCCTCTTTAGAATAGTTGACCAATTTTTTCGGCATCTTTCCTGCAGTAGGCTTGGGCTTCAGTAACCAATTCTTGTTTATGTTGGACGCACAGAGATCCTGCTGGCTCTGGTAAAGCTTGAGTGCTTCCTCCTTGGTGCGGTAGGACGTTCGGTTGTAGACTGGGATTCCGAAAGTTTCTTGGATAGCTGGCTCAAACAAGTAGGCAAGGACTCTTCCATCAGGAGCTTCTATCTGCCTTTCTCGTGCATTGTAGTGCAGTGCGCATTCCACCATTAGTTCCGGACACTCCTTTGCTGGCGGAAATCCAGCTGCGTGAACAATCCCATTGCGCATCATTCTTATAGCAATTGGCGAAGGTAGACATCCATCGCTTCCATACATTCTCTTCCTGAAGTCCTCAATGTCGACGTGGCCAAGGTTAGTGTCCACAATGTGCTCCCACTTGGACTTGATCTTTGACTGCATCTGCACGCCTTTGCTAGCAAACTTCATCTTTACCGCTTCGAAAATAAATCTGCAATGAAAAGGCAAAGAAAATATTTAGAATTCAAAATTTAAATCGCTTTGCAATATATTCCAGCTAGTTGTCGAATTAGACTTCATGGGAAAAAAAAAAAATCAAGCTGGAAAGAAAATAAATGATGAATTTTATGGCAAAATGAAGTGGACAAAGTAAATCTGCCTGGATGATAACGATCACAATGCAAGCTGGCAAAAATTTGCTTCCTTCACTTCACTGTAGACTTTTCTCACTTTGCCTTAGACAAATTTCTTCTCACTTTTCTTTCGAAAACGAATGATTGTAAAAATGAGAAGCGAAATCAATTATAAGGTGAGAAAATCAATCCAATTAGCAAATTTCAAATGTTTCCTTCGAATTTGAGTTTTAACTTGTCTTTTACTCAGTTTTCGAGTGGCAAGTTTTATCCTTAAAGATAATATCCGGGAAAGTTTCCAAATTCGTCACCAGTTCAATAAAGCTCTTTTATCCTTTTTCCAATTTCGACTTTTCAAGACTTATCTCTTTGGGTGTTGGAAAATAAACAATTAAAAATAATTAAAATAATTATTCTATGTGTTAATTCCAACCCATTTGTTTTTTTATGGCAAATTATTTTTGTCTAAAGCAATTTGATTTTTTTTTCTTTTATTTGCCTTAGGCGAATTTTCTTTCTTCCAAATTGTTTTGCCATAACTTTTTATTTGTCCAAATTATTTAGCCGTAAATTTCATCGTCAGTTATTTACTTGATAGTCAAATTATTTTTCGCGTAATTTTAATCGTCAAGTCTACGTAAAAAATTTATTTCATCTTCCTAGAACATTTGAAGCATGATTTTAATGTTTTGAACTTAAGCGAATTTTCCTTCTTTTCAAGCATGTTGAAATTTTAAAGTGTCAAACATATATATTCAATTTCTCAGAAGCCCATACTTAGGCAAAATTTTTAATTTTTCACACTTCCTAACATAGCGGACTTTGGCTCTTCAAACCACTTTGGTGGACTTCAGCAAGTGTTTAGCCACTAAACCTTTGACTAAGGGCGGACTTTGTCTCCTCTCTTGCCATTAGAGAAATTTGAACATGGGCGGACTGTAGTATTTCATGCCCACTTCCCTTTGAAGCAGGGGCAGACTTCACACGTTTTATGCCATCAACATGGACAGGCAGACTTTTTTTTTTGCCTTGTTTGTTGCCATTCATAGGGCGGACTTTGGGTCTTCTCTTGCCGTTTTCTTTTTAATCCAAGGCGGACTTCATCAAACTTGTTGCCATTTCACCCTATGCCTAAGGGCGGACTTTGTAACTTTTGATGCCACTTTGACTTTTTGGCTAAGGCGGACTTCATACACTTGCCAGCCACTCCTCCCACTTTACTAGGGCGGACTTCACCTTATGGCTTGCCATTGGAGGGCGGAGTTTGCTATGTGGCTTGCCATTCCATCTCTTGGCTGAAGCAGACTTGCTTCAATTCATTGCCACACAAGGGCGGACTTACCCTTGTGTCTTGCCATTCACCTTTATGTCCAAGGGCGGACTCCACATGATATTGTGCCATTGTTTCATCTGTTCAAGGAGCAGGACTTAGCTGATCTTATGCCATTTTCCTTCTGGCTGAAGCTTTTCGACATCAATTTCTCCTTTCTTCATGCTGGTTGAACTCCATACTTTGGCAAATTTCTCATAAATTTTAGTCTCCTCCATGAATCTTCTCAGATTTCTAAACGAATTTCTCAGATTTTTATCAGATTTTGATGATTCCATGACTGATTTTTCCAGATTAATCACCATTTTCTGTGATTTTCGAGCAAAGTTTTCCAGATTTTTAACTTTTTCCAGAATTTCGCGATGAATTCAAAAATTTTCAAATCCATTTTCTGAGAGTTTCATTGATCTTTTCGAACTTCTGAGTGGATTTTTGAAACTCGTGACCTTTCTAAATATAGAAACTTTCTAAAAATAAAATTTTCAAAATAACACTCCAAAAAAATAAACCTAAAAATAGGGATCATGAGAATTGCCCAAAAGAAATTCCAAAAAAAGTAGGTCCAAAAAAATAGGGGGCCTGGGGTGAAAAACCCTAAAAACTAGGAGGTGTCGGAATTGACCGAAATGACAGTCGATCTTCGTCTCCCAGGCCCTCTAAGCGTGATGGCGACGTTTATACAGTGATCTAGGCTAAAACTCATTTGCTTGATTCGGTGACCACCATTCAAAATTAGGACTCAAAACCCCAAGCAGTAGGGCCGAAAACCAAAGGCATAGCGACAAAACCCTAAAAAGCAAAACATGAGGGTACCCATTTGCAATGGGGCGAGGTGTGAATTAGGTCACAACATCTGGTGACTCCACGTGAGGAATGTTCCTGAACATTCCAAAGATAAAGACCTATTCTGAATCTGGAATCTCTGACTAAATCAAACTAACTTACCTCTAGGTTAAAAGTGTACTTAGAAAGAAAAGAAATCCTAGATTGGATCAAGACACTTTTCCCTTCAATCACAAGTGTGTGCAAATGCGTTTATTCCATCTCATGAAATCAGTATGACTTTTTGGTTCTGTCATGGCAGGTTTTGTAATTTGTCCCAACTCCAAAAGCATCCTTGGATAGAGCCTTGGAGCCAGCGAGCGTCTATAGCCCCGGCAAGGTTATCTTCTATAAACTCACGGAGATTGCTCTACTTCCCGCGATTTATAATTTTTTGATTTTCTTATTTTTCACTTTTGATGATTGATCGATTTGAGGGCACGCCTATAGAGATGTCCACACACCCAAAAGCCAAATGTTTTGATTCTTCTATTTTTCTTTATTTCTCTCGATAATTCTTTTCTTTTCACATATTTCCACATTTTGGCTTGTAAGCAGTGAAGCTCACATGGGTTTGAGTATTATAGTGGCGCTGGAGCCAGACTTTTGATTAGCCTAACCTTGACTTCTCCTAGGAAACCATAATGACTCAGAGAAATTATCAAATGTGTGAAAATATAGTGATCTTCAATACTTAGTGTCTAGACACAATATACGATTCCCCTTCTAGCCAAGTACAAATCCTAACCTAAAGTTAAACTAGAAGGATTCAGTCTCGGATTCCGAGATTCCTAACGAGTACTTATCAATGGAATAATCTAAACATTACTTTGTGGAATAAGACCAGTGTGTGCGTTTGGAATACCTTACCTTCTTGCAAATGGAGATCCACCATTTATTCAAAGCAACTAAATCTAAGGGAAAGCAAACGAAGGGAAGCAAGCAAACAAAGCAAACTAATCTAAGAAAGCAGGAAAACTGAAAGCAA
>VDFB02127632.1:0-19373 GCA_007258455.2 Sequoia sempervirens
ATCAACCTTGAGAAGTGTGAGTTCTTCAAACAAGAGCTTGTGTATCTAGGATTTGTGGTATCCAAAGGAATGCTGAAGATGGATCCAAGTAAGGTGGAAGCCATCCTAAACTGGCCTACACCAACCACAACAACTGAGGTAAGAATTTTTCATGGTTTGGCTCAGTTTTATAGGAAGTTCATAAGGAATTTTAGTGGCATCTGTGCACCAGTGCTAGATACAATCAAGGGTGGTCAAAAAAAAAGTTTAAGTGGACACTAGAGGCTGATAAAGGGTTTGAAAAGCTGAAACAAGAGGTAGCAACCCAACCTATACTTTTGTTGCCTAGTTTTGATAAATTATTCACAGTTGAGTGTGATGCAAGTGGAGTAGCAGTAGGAGGAGTCCTTAGTCAAGAAGGTAGGCTTGTAGCCTTCTTTAGTGAAAGACTCAATGAAGCTAAGAAAAAATACCCCACCTATGATCTGGAACTTTATGCTTTAGTGTAGTCCCTTAGGAAGTGGAGGCATTATTTACTGCCCAAAGAGTTTGTAGTCTTCATAGATAACCAGGCACTCAGTTATATTAACACCCAAGAGAAGTTAAGCAATAGACATTTGAAATGGATGGAGTACATCCAAGCCTTTACATTTACCATTAAGCACAAGAAGGGATAGCAAAACAAAGTAGCAGATGCATTAAGCAGGAGAATGTTGATAGTCCAAGAGATACAGCTAAAAAGCATTGGATTAGAGAGTTTCAAAGACCTCTATGGTGAGGATGAAGATTTCTCAGAAGCCTACAAGGTATGTTCAGATTTTGCCAATCATTTTCATAGTCAATATGCTGAGTATACTCTACAAAATGGATTGTTATTCAAGGGAAATCTGTTATGTGTTCGAAGAGGATCAATGAGGGAAAATTTGATCCAAGAGAAACACAATGGAAGTCTTAGTGGGCATTTTGGAATAAATAAGACTTTAGAGCTGGTACAAAGGTTTTATTACTGGCCTAGGTTGGCAAGAGATGTTAGGAAGTATGTAGAACAGTGTGTTGTTTGCATGAAAGCCAAAGGGGGAGCTAGCAATGCTGGGTTGTATCAGCCCCTGCCTATTCCTAACAGACCATGGGAGTGTGTGAGCATGGATTTTGTGGTAGGTCTTCCTAGGACCAAAACTGGTTTTGACAGTGTTTTTGTAGTTGTGGAAAAATTCAGCAAGATGAGTCACTTTATTCCTTGCAAGACTACACATGATGCAAGTTATATTGCCCATATCTTTTTCAGGGAAGTTGTAAGAATCCATGGATTGCCATTGAGCATTGTATCAGACAGGGATGTGAAGTTCATGAGCCATTTTTGGAAAACACTATGGAGCAGATTGGGAACAAATTTGTCATTTGGATCAGCTTACCATCCTTAGACTGATGGTCAAACAAAGCTGGTTAACAGAGTGTTAGGTAACCTATTAAGGCACTTGACAAAGGAATATGGGCAGACCTGGGATATGGTGATTTCTCAGGCTGAATATGCATATAATGATAGTGTGAACAGAACTACAGGAAAAAGTCCATTTGAAGTTGTGTATGGGATGCACCCAAGAGGAGTTTGTGAACTCAGAGACCTTGGATCTCAGGAGAATAGGAGTGGACATGCAGAAGACTTCACTCAAACCATGAAGGAGATTCATGAGCAGGTTAAGAAGACAATCACAACAACAACACAAAAATTGAAGGATAAAGTTGATGAGTCAAGGAGAGATGTGCAGTTTCAAGTAGGTGATTATGTGATGGTTCATCTTAAAAAATAAAGGTTGTAGAAGGGAATGTCAACCAAAATGTAGATGAAAAGAGTAGGACCATGCAAGGTGTTAGCTAAGTATGGGAAGAATGCATACAAGGTAGAGCTTCCATCAGATTTGGGTATATCTCCTGTTTTCAATGTTGCTGATTTGATCAGGTTTAAGGGCACAATCACTGATGAAGCTTAGAACAGTCAAGAAATCTTTAAGGATATTAGTAATATACCCCTTCCAAGTCAAGAGAAAGCTCAGGTAGAGAAGGTCTTGGAGTCTAGGGTGAAGAAAGCAACAAGACACAAGGCATACATGGAACACCTTGTCAAGTGGAAGGGAAAACCTGAATCTGAGGCTACTTGGATTGAAGAAGCAGATTTCAAGAAGTAAGGGATTGATTTATCACTGGTATCTCCTCAAGTTCCTTGATCTTTGTGCTGAGAGGGGGAGAATGGTGCAGGAGCACCTGCCAAGGTGCCAAAGTTCAAGAATATTTTGAAGTATTGTTTTAAAATGTTTCCCTTTTTGTTGTGTAAGGTCTCAAATTCCTTTTAGTTTGTGTTTGGGGACCTTTTTGGTTCATAGGAAAAAGTTGAATAAATTGGGAAGTCTTTTGGTGGTCACTTCCTAAGCTTTTGTAAAAGTTTACAAAACACACTGTGTTTTACAACAGGAGGCTTTTAGCCGTTCCTAGGCTAAAATTGGAAACCTAACCATTTCATAAGGTTTGTAAAAGTGTTTTCCCAACCTTTGAAGGTGGTTGGAGGATTTTTGGAGCGTGGCAGTTTCATGAGAGCAAGAAGAAACAATGATTTTGTGTTGGAAAATACAGTTTTTCTGTTTTTGCGTCTGAAATAGCAAGTAGATGAATTAAATAAGGCATTTGTTGATTTGTTAGCATGTAAAGGAACCTTCTAAAGTTTTGTATTGGCCTTTTCAGACCACTTTTCCATCGCTATTTTTCATTTGGCAATTTCTGTGTGTTTTGTTTTAGTTTTGTTTTGACTGGTAAAAACCAAAAAATGGAGTTTTGAGTTTGTTTCCTATCCGTACCAGGTAGTATGGGTGTTGTGGAAGCAAGGAAAAACTCCATCTTTGTAAATAATGTAAATATCAGTGTCTTTATGAGTCATGAAAGCAAGATGATGACCTTTTCCTAGGCGAGCTTGTGTTGCCCGGTTAGGGAAAGACAGTGAGATGTTAACTCTAATGTGACAGGGGTGTTAAATCTGTGTTGTAGCAGCACGGGCAGTGATTGCAGGAGGCCTTACCAATCTTGGCAAGAAGGTAGCAGCTTTGTTTGATCATCTGGAGGCTAGAAGTTGCAAACTGTCCAAGAAAAGACCCTTTGAAAGCCCTAGTTCTTGCAAGAATAGGGTACACCTGTGTACGGACAACAAGAGAGTCCAAAACCAAGAAAATCAGTTAGAGCTCAGGATTTGAGCCAGGGTATCAGAAGCAAGCTTGGCTTGAATAGTTGAAGGAGAGGAGTTGTTAGCCTTTTTCTTGTTTGAGGAGGCTTAATAAGGGCTCTATCCTAGTAGCCCTTCCCAAACCCTAGGCTAGGGTTTTGAGAAAGCGATAGGGGAATGGAACTTTGAGCTTGGACAGGGAGCATTCCTAAACCATTTTGAAGTCAAGAAAACCATTCAAGTTAACACACACCCCTACAATAGAGTAGGGAAGCATTTGGCGTTGGCTAGTCTTTAAGTGAACTAAGGGCTAGATGGTGAAATGTGAAGAAGGAGCACCAAGAATTGCTTGGTTAAAGCATTGTGAATGATAGTAGGGTTGGTTAGCAAGACCAGGGGTTCTATTACCAGGAATAGGACTTATAGGTCAGTGGGGAAAAGAATCCCTTAGGAGTTCTCAGGGCAAGGACTCAGAGCATTGGTGTATTTTCTCAATCAATCCTTGTTCTACTCGGGAATATCAGGGAATAGAGTATGATGAATTGAATTTAGTGGGCCCAACCTATGCCCAGTGGATATAGACACAACCCTTTCCATCCATGGATTGGAAAAGTATAGAAGCTGAGGATATTTTGGCCAGAACCTTAGAAATATTGAAAAGGACACAAGTTTGGTTAGCCAAAAAGAAAGGGAAAACTACAAAAGCCCCATCAAAAGAGAAGAAGGGAGTGCTAGATCAATTAGGTGTTAATCATACAAGCACAATATATCCTACACCAACAACACTAGTGCAAATCACTTATGTCAAGCAATAGTGGGAATTGGGATGATCCTCAATAAAAGAGTCAAGGACAAGAATGAATATATGGTGATGGCCCCCTTCCCAATGTCATAGTTGAAGAAAAAATAGATAATGAAGTTGAGTGACAATTAGTGGAAAGAAATCAGGAACATGAGACTAATAGAGAATTCTAGGAAACTCACATTCAATAGCCCAAGCAACCTTAATATAGGTTAGAGGGAGATTTACATAAGGGTAAGGTTCTGATTTCTCCCCATTTGAGCATACATAATGTAATGAGGTCTTCCCTTTTCAACATAACTCTTCATTTCTTCACACCTTGGACTTCTCAAAATATAGATGCTCTTCCATATACACCATCTTGGTTATAAAATTCTCTCTCAAAGAAAAGGAAGACAATACCTATCATCTTACCAAAAGGGTCCAAAATTTTGATCCCCCTTGTACTGTGATGCATGGGTTAGGATTGAACATAATAGAAGGATCAAATTTTTTAGTTTTAATTCATTGCTATGAATGTTTATTGTCCGTGTGTAGTAAATTGTGAGTTGAATGCTAATGTTTATGAATAAGTCTGCATGATCTTAGATGAACATTTGGATATTCCTTCCCTGTGAGGATGTGCTATTTAGTGGTGTTTAATTCATTTATTTGTAGTGAATGATTAAGAATGTGTTGAGTCGAGTCATCAAGCATTGGTAGTTTGGTCTATGAGTCATGATATTTATTATTTACTAGTCCATTTTAACATTGAAGTAGTTTCTTTAAATTTAAAGCATTTCTCTCGCATCTATCTTGTGGCTATGAATAGGTGTTAGTTTTTCCTTTCCTACTTTCTAGTCAAAAGCATACCCCATTTTATATATTTAAAAAAAAGGAAATTATTTCAAAAGAGAGAGCTATTCCTCAATTAAAATTCAAAGGAAGATTACTAATGCAATGGTAATCTATCCAACTATTGTGAATTGATTGGTCCTTCTTGGGAATTATAGAGTCATTTTGTATATAATATTGTAAAGGAAAAATCTATTCACCAATAAATTTTTGGTGACTCAATTGGGGAAACAGATTGAGAAAGATTCAGTACTTTAGTTTTGAAATCCCTAGTCACTCTAGAGTCTAAACCTTACACCAAAGGTGACAGAAGGAGAGGTCTCTTTGATCCTATTTTTGAGGTTGTATTGAGAGATGAGTTTTATGAGTCTTTAAGGCTAATAAGGAAGTTTATATCTAAGAGTAGACCATCTTCACCAACCAGAGAAAAGCCTCCCCTTTCTACTAATCCACTTGTCACGTGACAAACCTTGGTCTTACATAGGACTCCTATCCCTACAACTATTAATATTAATTGGAGAATGGCTCAGCTAGTCCCATGGGAGGGGTCATTGGGCCATTGGCCCTTGGATTCCAATTGAATGACCTTATGAAGGGATCTAGAAAGAATCTTCCAAAGTTCAGGGGTGATGGGAAAGTTACTGCTTATGAGAATTTGAATGCCTTTTTTGTTTCCTGTAGTGTGCTAGGAGTTCAACATGAAGATGTAGTAGTAAATAATTTTGTAGAGTCACTAGTGGATGCTATTACTGAATGGTTCTATCATTTTCTCAATGGGTCCATCAGTACGTGGGATGACATGAGAACCAAGTTTAAAGATCGTTTCAAGAGTGCAGAGGATGAACACACCCTTTTAGCCAAGCTCACCCAATATAAAAAAGAAATACATTTGTTGATGAGAGAGTTCACGGCTCAATTCAATAGGACAATAAATTGACCTAGGTAAGAAGAGAGACCTTCTAACGAGAATCTCAAGTGCTTCTTTTTTAATGCTATGCCACTAGATATTAGTTTTCATTTGAGAAGGAACAAAGTGGCTGACCTAGGAGCCACCCAAACTTTAGCCGTTGAATTGGAAGATGAATTCATCAAGGCTGGTAAATGGAAAAAATAGCTTCAAACATGTTATGATCAACCTTTAATTTCTAATAATTCCATGGTTTAGAAAATTGTTAATGACATTATTTCCCTTAAAAATAAACTATCTAAAATTCCTCAATCTTACTAGCAACCATACCAAGATATTTTGAGAAGAAATTTGGGTTAACAATTTGGGACAAATAATAGACAATTACAATTGCCTCCTACATAACAACAGTTGGCAATAGGACCTCCTCCTGGTAGAAGCAACATGTGTATATTTCATCAGACTGCTAAGCATCAAGGGGCTAATTGCATTGAAATGAGTAGATATTAGAAAATGAATGAGGCTCAAGGAAGAGCGGATATGAGTAATGAAGAGGAAAACACATTAGGAGAATATGGTGTCTCCAAAGTTAATTTCTTAGAATTTACTCCTAATACTAAAAGAGGTGAAGATGTGTACACTACTTTAGATGATTCTTATTGTATGGTACTCACTTGAGGCCAACAAAGCTCAAATAAAAAAGGTATGCCAAATTCCAATAAAACTCCCACTCCTTTCAAATTCCACTCTTCTACTTCAAAAATTTAAATCTCACCTGCTGAGTATTTGAGGTCAAACCCTGGTGAATTGGATAAGTTAGAAAAGAAAAAAGTATAATCATTCAGAAGCTAACCTAGTTGAGGAAGATTTGGTAAAACATGAAGCCTCATCCTCTAAATCACCATCAACTGTTAAAAATCCTACTTCAGCCACAACAAATCAGAAGCCTAATCCTTTTTATGTGTCCTTGTATATCAATGGCCACAAATTAAGTAATTGTATCATAGATTATAGAGCATTAGATAACACAATGCCCTCTGAAATAGCCAAGGCATTGGGCCTTTCTTTAACACAAAACTTTGGAAAATTCTATTCAATGGATGCCAATCAAGTTCCTTTAGTGGGGAAGATCAAAGATACTTAGGTAGCTCTGGTAGCTCATCCTGAAAAAAGGCTTAAGTTGAGAATCTTAGTCATAGATATATCAACAAGTTATGGCATGCTTCTTAATTGAAGTTTCTATAGAGATTTAGCAGGGGAAATCTGAATGGACTGGTCTCAGACATTTATTTCACTTGGGAATAAGAAGATCCATTTGGAACCAAAACCTAAGGTAAAATTTACTATCTTGAAGTGTTAGGACCTACGTGAGCTCAAACCCTATACACGAATTTTGAATTTGGTAAAATTATATGTTATTCTCTAAGGAAACTAATGGTGAGGCCCCTTTTGGCCATGACATCTCTTCTAAGTTATGGAATCTAGAGTTCAATGACATCTATTCTAGTTTCAATTTAGGTGCAGAGGTGGTGTTGGTATCACCTGACCATGATAGGTTCCCTTCTTCATACAAGATGGAATTCAAAACACCAATAATATTGTAGAGTATAGGGCCTTATTATTGGAAATGGCGGCTACTAAAGAAAATGAATTAAGAAGCTTAGGGTAGTGGGCGATGGAGAACTGATTGTCAAATAGGTAAGGAAGGTGTTTACTATAAAAAATGAGAGGTTAAGATATTATAGAAACATGGTGTGGGATGAAATGGAATCTTTTGATGCTTTCTCTATTGAAGTAGTCCCAAGGGAACAAAATACTAGTGTAGCCTCTTTGGTTGTTTTGGTCTCCTTGATTCTCCCTCATACCGACTTTAAGAATGTCCCATGCCAAATTGAAATTATATACCAGCCTAATGTTCTAGACAACTCGAAAACCTAGCAATTTTTTGAAAATGACAAGCAGATACAAGACTTCTTGGAATGTGCAGAGATGTTTGTAGAAGTCTAATTTGAAGGTAGTGAAACTACGTGTGAAGAGTTTTGTCCAGACAAGAAGAAAGAGTTAGAAGAATTTATGATTAAATTAAAAGGAAATAATATACCTAAGGGTTTGGTTTCTTTAGAACAATTATTTGAAAGATGTGATAGATGCATTAAGAAAAAAATGATTGAGTTTGTAAACAGTTTAGGAGAATATGAATTTGTGAATATAGGGACGCCTGATAACCCCAAGATGGTATATATTGGTAAATATTATACCACTGATGAAAGGGATAAGTTGATTCAACTACTGCTAAAATATGAAGATGTGTTCTCATGGTGTTACGATGATTTGAAAAACTTCATGGGTGGGAAATTACAACATCACATACTCCTTAAGCCTGGTACAACACCCTTTAGATAGAAATAGAGAAATTACAATCTGAAAGTTACTGATGCCATCTTAAAGGAGATAGATAAGATGCTTAAGGCCTAAATCATCTACCCTATCCATCATTCCACTTGGGTGGCTAATATTGTTATAGTCCATAAGAAAATGGACAAATAAGAATTTGCATGGATTTTAGGAATTTGAATCAACCATCCTTAAAGAACAATTATCCATTCTCGGTGATGGATCATGTGTTGCAAATGGTCATTGGTACTGAAATGATGTCAATGCTAGAAATTTTTTATAGTTATAACCAAATTAGTGTGGACAAAGAAGATCAACATAAGACCACATTTATCACTCCTTGGGGTACTTTCACCTACAATAGACTACCTTTTAGTTTAATCAATGCTAGGGCTACATTCTAGAGGGCGGTGGACTTATCTTTTTTTGAATTAAAAAGTAATATTATTTTATATATTTGGATGGCTTGACTATGTTCTCCAGGAAAAGGGATATCCATTTCAAGGATTTAGAGAGGGTTTTGCAAACATGCAGAGAACATGGCATATCTTTGAATCCTAACAAGTCAATTTTTGGAGTTACAAAAGGTAAACTTTTGGGACACATCATTTCCAAGTAAGGGATTGGGACTGATTTAGAAAGGGTTAAAGCCATTCAACAACTAAGTCTACCTTCTAACATAACTTCCATCAAATATTTTTTTGGACAAGTAAACTTTTTAAGGAAATTTGTCCCAAAATTTTCAGAAATCACTAAGAATACATCCGACATGGTGAAGGAAAACCAAGGCTTCAAATGAAGCGATACTATCAAACTGGACTTTGATGATATAAATATGGCCATTGTTAATTCCTTGGTATTGGTAAATCCAAACTTTAATAAGGATTTCCATCATTTATTGTTATGCCTCAGAGCATATAATGTCTATGCTTCTCCTCCAAGAGAATGACCAAAAAGTTGAAGCTCCCATTTCCTTTATGAGTGTTTCAATAAATAAGTATGAATTGAATTATTCTTAGGTTGAGAAAAATTCTTTTGTAGTAGTTAAGGTGATCAAGCAATTTAGGTTCTACATCTTGCATTCTCATGCCAAAGGTTTTGTTCTTGATCCAATAGTGAAAAGTGTACTTGCACAATAAGAAATTGGCTGCAATAAAAGAGGTTCTTGGTTAGCTAAGGCGCAAGAGTGTGACTTATACATCAAGCCTACTAAGTTGGTAAGAGGTAGGGGGCTTTTCAAGCTTATTGCTGAAAATGAACCAAAGGAAGATGAAGTTTCCCCAATAGTATTGTTCATGAGTTTGCAAGATTTGTTGTTTTTTTATGTGGCTCACTATCTTATCTATGAAGAGTGTCATTCACATGTTTATTTGAAGGAGAGAAGGAATCTCAAATTAAATGCATCCAAGTATGTGATTTGGAATGATACCCTTTATAAGAAAACTTTAGACGAGACATTTCTAAGATGTGTGCACAAAGAACAACAACAAAATATTTTTAAGACCTTTCATGAGGAATCCTATGAAGGACACTTCTCTTCCTCCATCACAACTTTGAAAATTCTTTGAAAATGATACAAGTAGTTGGGAATGTTCAAAGATTCCTACCATTAGGTAGTGGATTGCGAGAAATGCAAGAGATTTACATGCATACCCTAGTTAGTTGCACTTCTTTTGAGACCGATAGTGATTGAAGAACCTTTCCAGCAATGGGGATTGGACTTCATGGGACCAATTAATCCTACTTCGAGTGTGGGGAATACTCATATTTTGAAAGCCATAGATTATTTCACCAAGTGGGTCGAAGCGGTCCTTGTAAGAGACACAACTTCAGAAGTAGTTTGTTATTTTATTAAAGAAAATATTTTAGTATGTTTTGAAGTTCCCAAGAAGCTAGTAGCTGATAATCCAACCAATTTATCCTCTCATATGTTGTTATGTTTTGTTATGATAATGTGAAATCTCTCTCGCATTCGTCAGATTATTATCCTCGAGGGAATGGGAAAATTGAATCTACTAACAAAAATCTAGTGGCTATCATGAAAAAGCCAACAAATGAAAATCAATGGAATTGGCATAAGAAATTATATGAAGCTTTATGGGAAAATTGAACTATGCCAAAAAGAGCTACTAGAATGTCCCCATTTGAATTAGTTTATAGAATTGGTACAACTCTTCCTTTGCCCCTAGAATTGGCCACCATGAAACTATAAATAGCCCTTAAAGATCAAAATTTCCAAAATTCCTTGGAGAAGAAAAACATGTATTTGAGCGAGCTTGAAGAAAAGATAGAGGACATGGTGCACCAGGCATGGGTCAAAAATATTTTTGACAAGAGAGCTAGACCCAAGAATTTCATGGAAGGTGATATGTTTTTGTTGTGGGATAATGATGAGAAAATTTGTCTCAACCTTGCAAATACATAAGGTACTATTCAACCGACGACAACAAGGGGGGTATGTGGGGGGGATCCCCCCACAATGGGTATCATTCATCATTATGTCTCATATCCGATGACTAATATTTTATTAGCTTGACTTTCCCTAGAAGGAAATCCTATTTTATGAGGGCATTGTATTACAGTTGGGTATTGCGATGTATTCTGAGTCTGATAGAAGCTATGTTTCCTCTGGATCTCTGAGTGGTGATACTCCTATGAGAAGCTTGCTCTACAAGTATATTGTAATCTTTGTGATTTCTAAATAATATATTAGGTGGATTTTGGAGTGTGAGGTTTTTCTCCCGAAAGGGTTTTCTCCATGTAAATCAATGTGTTGTGGTGTATGATATTTATGTTTATTTCTATTTAAGTTTCTATAAATATTAAAGATCTCTAAAAGTTTTGCATTATCTCAATATTAGTGTAGGAAGTTGTTCTACTACCTTAGCTTCCTTACGAATAAGAGGCAAGAACCTAAAGGAGCTTACAAGATATTTGATTCATTATGGAAGGTTCATTTCCAAATTCAACAAGTGCATGGAAATAATTCCTTCAAGTTGAATTATCCAAACGACACAATCTTTCCCCTACCATATAATAGGAAAGATCTAAAATTATATCAAACTTGAAATTAGGTATCCCCTTCCCTTGTATATAGTAGTTTAGGGTTTTTGGGTTTGCATTTTGTTTTCAGTGTGCGTTTTATTTTTGTTTTGTTTCAATCCTTCACCTTGGTCCTCTTTCTCATTCAACCCTTCAACTTTGTCACCCAATGGAACTTAGCCAAATATTCTTGGCTCTTCTACATCCTTGTTAGTTTGTGTCCCTAGTCAGAGCCATCATTTTCCTATGTTTTAAGATTGGTCCTAAGTATTTTAATTTTAAAGTATTCTTTTTGTTTCCAAAATTTTCTATATTATATGTCGGTCTTTGGTCAGTTTTTTGAACCTTGTTAGTCTGCAACCGTACTTTCATAACTTGTCTCTCCACCAACTTTATTTATCTTCCTTTTGGTGTTGGTATTTTACACAATTTTCAATCCTTTTTGGCTACTGCGTAGGTTCTATAACTCATTTGTCTTATGAAGGAGTTCTTTTTAAAAAGGTTATCTTCGAAACCAGGCGGGTTTTTGTTGTTTCAAGAAAGTCTGTTAGGACCGAAGTCCCTATTTGAACTATAGGTCTGATTCTGGAAAAGTGTTGAGGACATCATCCAAAGTGAAGCCTATTGAGAAGAGATTTATGAATGAAATATGATCTTGTTGGGTATGATCAAAGTTTTCTAACTTCGTCAAATTATGATTATATTTTAAAAGTTGTTCAAATATCTAACTTTATTGAGTGTACCATGGTTGTCCGATATTGGCGCCAAGTGGCATATTTGTCAGACATTAAATGCTCCTAGTATTGAAGTGGATGAAATAAATACTTGATCGTGCAGAATTAAGCTATCATTTGAGACATAATCATTCTTTTTGAAATTGTAATTTTGGAAAATGAGAAGAATAGACATATAGTTGGCGCTCAAAGAAGTAGCTCGAGTGAAAACGAGTGACAAATTACCAAGTGGCATACTAAAATTTTTCTCTTGCAATTTGAGTTTATTTTCTATAATATACCATTGTTGAGTTCTTCTTGAAGTGAATTTCTAAAAAATGAAATATAAATATTTGGGATATGATCATTTGGCTGGCCTAGATCGCTCTTTGCTTGAAATAGGTGATACAAGGTTAGGGCATATAAATTCAAATGCTTTCTAGGAAAAGGTT
Organism: Sequoia sempervirens; assembly: GCA_007258455.2. Taxonomy (NCBI): domain Eukaryota; kingdom Viridiplantae; phylum Streptophyta; class Pinopsida; order Cupressales; family Cupressaceae; genus Sequoia; species Sequoia sempervirens. Next base: position 12,329 of record VDFB02127632.1, read on the forward strand.
CGTAAGCCATAAAGGGACCCAATTACTCAAAGGGTAGTAGAAAGTGGTCTCTTTAGGTTGTTGTGTTCCCAGTAGTAGTACAATGCACAAAGTTTGTGTTAGGAATGCATATCTCCATTATAATATAGAGGACGGAGAGAAATATGCACCTAAGACACCATTTGGTTAGGTAACGCTAGATAGGATTACCATCAATGGATGTTTTAGGTTGCTAGAGAGGGAGGTATATTCTAAGTTCAATTTTACTTTATCTCAATGTCAATTCTTAGAAAAGGAGGGATATTATCAGAATTGCATCACAAAAGAATGGTTTGACTCCCCTAAGAAAGGGAAATCACAACTCCCTAAGAAGATGCATAAATCACATTTAAGGGAAGAAATCTTAGACATCATTGTATTGTTGCATACGGTCAAAGGGAGTATGAATTCCCATGACTTTGAGGAATGGATGTATTTCTTCATACATGTTATCTATGTTAGTCAACAATATTTAGACTAGTCCACTATAATCAATGACAAGTGGGATGACGCAATAAAAAGTTTTGTTGTTAATAGGTCATTTTATATGTCATCCTAACTTTTCTATGTCTTGTCTTGTACAAGGCCTTGGACTGGTTTGAACCATGTGGAGGATTTTCATGAAAAAATTCAAATCTATGACTACTACCTTGATTTGCAGCTTGAATTTTTTTATAAGAATTTCTCAAGGGTAAATGATGTGTTTAGCATGAAATTGGTCAGGGAATTACAAGGTGATCTAAGTTAGAGGGTGTCCCCTGAAGGTTTCCAACTAGTTACCAAGTATGGTAGCCTCTTCATTCAATCTTAAACATTTACCTATCTAAGAGTTGGTGGATTTGATGATTCCCTCTGAATTTTCCCAGATATTTTGAGGATAAATTCATTCTAATAGAAGTTTGTCGACATGTTGCAGAAGTAAACAAAAGATGTGAAAATAGAAAGAAGGTTGGGATTCCATTCCTAGTTAGTTTAGGGTATTATGAATGCAGGTCTCAATCTAATACCCTTAACTTGAAAAGAGACATTGCAAAGTTTTCCTTTGATACTTATGAAAGAAGGTTCCCATTCAACAACAAAATCTATCTAAGGAATCATCTTTTCCTTGGTCCCGATTATTATAATGTGCCTAATCTTGAAGATTTACGAGAAAATTGTGTAGATGACAATGAAGTGAGAAAAAGGGATTGGATGAGGCTCTCCTTAGCTTAGATATTCAAATTTAAGTTGTAATGGAATATCAAGGGAATACAAGATGATGACTTGAATTTAATGGACCTAGCCTATTCCCAATAGATATAGAAACAACCCTTGCCATTTGTGGATTTGAACAGTGTAGAAGTTGAAGATATTCAACCTAGAACCTCAATAGTCTTGAAAAGGACACAAGTTTAGTTAGCAAAAAAGAAAGGGGAAACTACTAAATCCCCATTGAAAGAGAAGAAGGGAGTGAAAAAAAAATTAGTTGCTAGTCATACAAGCACAATATCTCCTGCACCAATAACACCAATGCAAATTACATCTCTATCAGGAAATAGTGGGAATGTAGATGATCCTACAGAAAAGAGTCAAGGACTAGAATGAACATGTGGTGATGGCCCCCTTTCTAGTGTCATAGTCAAAGAACAAAGATATAATGAAGCTGAGCAAAAATCAGAGGAAAGAAATCAAGAACATGAGGCTAATAGAGAAGTCGTGCAAACTCACATTCAACAACTTGAGGAAACTCAAGATAGGATGGAGGGAGATTTACATAAGGGTAAGGATTTGATTTCTTCCCCTTCAAGCACACATAATGTAATGAGGTCTCTCCTCAATAGAACTCTTCATTTTTGCACACTTGAGACTTCTCAAAATTGAGATTCTCTTCCATCTACACTATCTTGGCTAGAAATTTCTCTCTTAAAGAAAAGGAAGATAGTACCTATCATCTTACCAGAAGAGGATGTAGCAGGAATAATTTTGTAGAGAACTCTAAAGGTGAAGAAATTGAAAACTACTGCTAGGTTAATTGAAGATAAAACTTTTGGACATATGATTATGGAGGTTGCTCAACATTCTATACAAAGGGATCCTATCCAGGTTACTAAAATGGACTATAGTGTCACCAAATTAGACTTGGGCCCTCCTAGTAGGGATGGGGATATTCATAATTTCTAGGTCACACCCACTAGGTTAGTAGAGAGAACATAAAAAGATAAACAAGATAAAGATGAGCTAAAGAAATCCATAGAGTTTTTTCCGAATTGCCTTAGGACTTTAACAGATCCCTCTCCTCAACCTTTGAGTCGAGAAAGTCTTGCCTTTGATCCCATTTAATTTTTTGGGAAGGACATGATGAGTAGAATCCAAAAGGATAGTTATTATGGGAAAGTAGTCTAGAGTTGGGTTCCTGAAATTAAAAAAAAGGGGATTGATGCAGGGGCATCCAAAAGTCCTCAGAAAATTGAGGTAGTTGATAGTGGAGTTGCAAAGTTGTAGAGTACTAGATTATTGTACTCGATTTCTAGAGGTTTTCAATTAAAGGGTTTGTTGTTGAGTATGTCTAGTATTTCCATGTTAAGTTTTAGAGATCCACATGAAGGATCGATCGAGTTGTGAAGATTTGTGTGTTGATAGTTGTTCAGTTATTCCAATTGGTATTCTTGAGGGAAGATGTTGTGATTCCAATACATGGAGTTATTGTGTACATTTCTATGGTGATTCGTGTGGCTCATGGATTTTTCTAGATCATGTGTTATTGGTCCACATTGATCTGTGTGCCCACGAGTGGTGATTTTCTTTTGAGAGGTCATGTTTACCTTGTTCTTGGCTAATAGGGTGTTGTGGTGTGTTGTAGATCTCTGAGGAATAATTTAGAAGGTTTTTTTTTTATCGAGGATGTTATCTTAGGTCATTGATTTGTTGTGGCCGACCTTGGTTGATTCACATTGTAAGTTGTTATTGTTTGGGGCTGACTTATTTGAGTTGACATGTTATTTACTAGCCATTGTAATTGGGTCGACATGTTAAAGATTAAATGATGCGCAAATGATATAAATCAAGGAGAGAGCATTTTTTGAGACAACCAAAAGAGGGATATATCGACAAGGTGCTCGATAGTGTGAAGTATGAAGAATGGTGATGAAGTATTTTGATCTGGAAGGATCACAGAGTAGAGAGAGTGTGGAGCAGGAAAATAAGTCAATGAAAAATTGTTGTGTGAATTATTTGTAATCCCTAGGCTGCGGCCTAGAATCTGTAAGCCCTAGAGGCATATGTAATGTGTTTTGAGATTTAATATAATGTGGAATGAGCTTTGAAGGCTTGGTTTTTCCCTGTTAGGGTCTTCCCAGGATATATCTTGTGTCTGATGTTCTTGAATGTCTTTTATCTTTCTGTGGATTAGCTATTAAATTCCGTTGCATATCTGTGTGATCATGGAGTTGGTAGTCTAGGTTGCAAGGTTGGACAATCCTTAATTGGATCCTCCTACTTTGACTGCATCAAATGGTATCAGAGCTAGTTACAAATCTATTTGTTGGTTGTGGTGTTGAAAGAAGTGTGAAACCCTAGAAGAGAGATCAAGGCAAGAATTGGTGGTTTATCTTATTTCTTTCAATAGGGAAGAATGGGAAGAGGATGAAGAAGGAAAGTGAAACCCTAATCTGCGAAAGGGATACTTTGGAAGAAGAATTGTGTGAAATCAAGAAGTGTGATGCAAAATTAATTAAGAGAAAGAAAGAACTAGGATTAGACAAGTATGATGCTCTTGAAGAAGAACTAAAAAATGCCAAAAGGAGGAATGAAGAACTACAAGCAGAGATGGATATGTTTGAGGATCTTGAAAAGGAATTTGTAGAAGGATTCAAGTTGTTTAAGAAGGTGGAAAAGAGGAACAAAGATCTGGAGGAAGGTTTGAAGGAGTTGAACAAGGAAGACAATTTGCAGAAGAAGGAAATATCTAATTTGAAGAAACATGTTGATCAGTTGGATCAATCACTTATCGCATGTTGGAAGGAGAATGGGGATATGAGATCTAAGCCTGAAGTTTGTGATGTTTCTTGTGATACTAGTTGTTTGTGTGATGTTGTAGAAGATAACAAGATGATGAAGCCTACAATTGTTGGTGATGATATTGGTTTTAAAATCATGCAAAGAATTGGATATGAAGGAAAATTATTGGGAAAGTAGTTGCAAGGAATTATAGAACATATTGAGCCGGTGATGAGATCAAAAGTGAAGGCCTTGGATATGACAAAGGTAAGAATGTTATTGCAAATCTGAATCAAGGAAGAAACGGTATGTATTGTTCACATTGTAACAGGCATGGACATGAAAAGGAATTGTGTTGGGATCTATATCCTTGTAAGTTATGTGGATTAAGGGATTATTTTGAAAAGATGTGTTGGAATAAGATGAAAAGGAGAAATCCTATGACAGGTTATGAGCAGATGGATTATGGTGGATTGATGGAGCAAAGTGGAAATATGTTAATTGTGTGCTTAGGAGATTGTACAGATGGAAGAGCTCATATGTTGAAGGAAAAAAGGAATCAAGATGAAAATAAAGAAGACCTTATGAAGAGCATAGAGGGGTTTCGAGGAAGAAAGAATCAAGTGGTGAGTGTCATCAAGAACCTGATGTCAGAGAAGCTAATTAAGGAGAAATAGTAAAGGATGCAAAGATAATTTGTGCAAAAGAAGAAGAGTCTAAATTAATTTATCTAGAGGAAGGGGAATATTTGGAGGAATCAAATTTCATAGTGGAACTGGAAGAAGGTGAAGCATTGATCTCAAGGAGAAATTTTAGCAAAGTGAATGAGAATGATCTTGAGGTAACTTGCGAAGAAGGCTTGCTCAGATTACTGACCAATGAGGTAGTGCAAGGCTTGCAAGTAGATCGCTGAACCTTGACCATGACGAGATGAAGAACCAGAGGCAACTTGCAGGGTGGGCTTGCTTAGATTGTTGACCAGTGAGGCAGTGCAAGGCCTGTAAGTAGATTGCCAAACCAATTCAAAGAGAAGAACTTGAGGCAGTTGCAGGGTGGACTTGAACAAAATGCCGACCTTGAGGCAGTTGCAAGTACCTGTGGACAGATCGTCGAACCAATTTAAGGAAGAAATATTGAGTTTGATACATTATAGACCAAAGTGAAGAGGCTCACTTTTCAAATAACCCCAAGAGTCTAACATAGGGGCATCTAGAAGTCCTCAAAAAATTGAGGTAGTTGACAGCGGAGTTGTAGAGTTGTAAAGTACCAGATTATTGTACCTAATTTCTAGAGGCTATGGATTAAAGGGTTTGTTGTCGAGTATGTTTAGTATTTCCATGTTAAGTTTCAAAGATCCTCATGAAGGATCGATCGAGTTGTGAAGATCTGTGTGTTGACAGTTGTTCAGTTATTCTGCTTGGTGTTCCTAATGGAAGATGTTGTGATTAGAGTACATGGAGTTGTTGCAAACATTTCTATGGTGATTCATGTGGCTCATGAATTTTTCCATATCGTGTGTTGTTGGTCCACATTGATTTGTGTGCTTGTGATTGGTGATTTTATTTTGAGAGGTCATATTTACCTTGTTCTTGGCTAACAGGGTGTTGTGGCATGTTATGGATCTCCGAGGAATAATTTAGAAGCTATTTTTGTGATTAAGGATGTTATCTTGGGTCCTGGATTTGTTGTGGCTGACCTTGGTTGATTCACATTGTAAGTTGTTAGTGTTTGGGGCCAACTTATTTGAGTTGGCACGCTGTTTACTAGCTATTGTAATTGGGCTAACATGTTAAAGATTAAATGATGCGCAAATGATATAAATTGAGGAGAGAGGATTTGTTGAGACAACTAGAAGAGGGATAGATCAACAAGGTGCTCAATAGTGTGAAGTATGAAGCACCGTGATGAAGTATTTTGATCTGGAAGGATCATAGAGTAGAGAGAGTGTGGAGCAGGAAAAGAAATCGATGAAAAACTATTGTTGTGTGAATTATTTGTAATCCCTGGGTTGTGGCCTAGAATCTGTAAGCCCTAGAGGCATATTTAATGTGTTTTGAGATTTAATATAATGTGGAATGAGCTTTGAAGGCTGGGTTTTTCCCTATTAGGGTTTTCCTAGGATATATCTTGTGTTTGGTGTTCTTGAATGTCTTTTATCTTTCTATGGATTAGCATTAAATTTCATTGCATATCTATGTGATCATGGAGTTATTAGTCTAGGCTACAAGGTTGGACAGTTCTTAATTGGATCCTCCTACTTTGACTACATCAAGGCTTCCTTTGATTGATAAGTTAAGGAAGGTGTATGATGATTTTTTCACATTAAGGAATTTAATCAAATCTGAATTGGTTAATTATAAGTAGGAGGAAATGCATTGGCTATAGATTTATCATGAATTAACTGATATTATTGCAATGGACATGGAAAATGTTGCTTCTAAGAACATTATCTCATATAAAGAAGATAATTGGGTTGTCATGTGGAAAACCTATATAGCATGGAAACTTGAAGTTATAAGATCAAACTTCTTGAAACAAATGAAATTGCTAAAAGAATGTAGCCACTTGAACAATAATTTCACCAAGAATTATACTAACTTTGGATGCCCAATAATGAAAGGTGATAACCAGGGGCTAGCCACATTTGAGGAATTAAAGGATGCTTTCTTCAAAGAATTTGACACTTATTCAGGAGAACAAACGTTTGATAAAGAGACGTTAAAGAAGCTAGCCAGAATTGATGCAACATTATCATGGCATGAGGACCCCCCTATACTCATCACATGCAAAATTGATCCAATTTGGATTGTTAAGGCCACTTGGCAATTGAGGATGAGAAATGTAACTATCCCACAACAGAAAAAGCTTATTGATGTTGTGATGGCTCTGAAGGGTTTTCAAGTATGAATGGTAACTACTCAACAAATGTTGGCCGAAGGAGAGACTCCCATCACTTCACATACCCAACAAGATTAGTAGTAGATATCTTTAAGTTTCTCTAATTTTTTATTTAGAAATACTTTAGACTCGATTATTTTGATTCTTTCAAGAA
>VDFB02127634.1:0-37906 GCA_007258455.2 Sequoia sempervirens
ATTCAACTAGCTCGAATCTGAATAGCATCGGGTTTTTCAAAGTCTTTAGCAATGTAAAATGACAATAAAACATGAAATCGGGTTTTCAAGAAGTCATAACATGTTTTTTTACAAAATCGGGTTTTTTTAGACTTCAATGCAATTTCATTTAAACCAAATCGGACTTTTTGAATCACTTTAGCAATTTTCATTTTGTCAAAAATGAATACTTTAACAAATTCGGGTTTTTAAAGCCAAATGACAAATTTGCTTTTTGTCAAAAATATAAAGACTTAACAAAAATTCGGGTTTTTGAATCACTTTAGCAATTTTGGGATTTTTAGGAACTTTAGCAATATTGCCTTTAAGTCTAAATTTCCCTATTTGCTAAATTGCTTTGAAAACCCGAAATTGGTGAAAAAGACACCAAAAATGACTCAGAAATTGACGAAAACGGAAACGTAAGGGGGAAAAAGAGTAGCCCAAAGGTTAATAAACCTAAAACAGAGATTTGTCACTCTTTGCACCTCGTAATGCGTGCCTTAGAGAAGAAAAATCTCAAATTTTATGAAAATTTTGATTGGTTATCCAAATTTTAAAACGAGTCAAAAATTTAGGATAACAGCTGGCTCCGACTGGGGAACTGCCTTCGAAGACGAAGGTAGTAGAATCCAAAATCTGTAAATACCTTAGGATTCATTGGGCTACGGAGTCATTAAACAAAAATAAACAAAAATAAAAGACTCAGAAAATTAAAAAGACTAAAAATAATTTAAAAGACTAAAAAAACTAAAGGACTCAAACCTTATATACAGAAATCAATCTAAAACTCTACTGAAAGTAGTGTTTTAGATGCTGCCCACTGTAAGGAAGTGGGAACGGAGTGCCATCTTGATACGCCAGTAGGAAGCTATTCTCACCAATTACTTGATGAATTACAAAAGGACCACGCCAAAGAGAATCAAATTTCCCATGCATTCCTTTTGGTTCCCTCCTCTTATCCCAAAGCAAGACGTGCTCACCAACTTGGAAAACCTTCTGCTTTGTTTTTTTATCGAAGAGGGCTTTAACTTGCTTTTGATGGTTGTTAATACGATCCACCACTTGTGATCTTTGTTCCTCTAACTGAGAGAGAAACATTATCCGTTTATCAAGAGAACTTTCAAATGTAACATCTTCTACAGCTTTGACCAACTTGAGGGCTGGAAGTTCCAATGTAATAGGAATTTCTGCATTTACTCCATAGAGCAACTGAAATGGAGACATGCCAATGGCTCGTTTGGGTGTAATGCGATCAGCCCACAAAGCATCATACAACGCTTTATGCCATGATCTTTGATTTTCATCCACAAGCTTTCGGATGATAGTGATCAGATTTTTGTTACTTGATTCAGCTTGACCATTACCTTGCGGATAATAATCTGATGAGTGAGCCAATATTATGCTATAATCAAAACAAAACTGAGTTACCTCATAAGATGAGAAAGAAGATGCATTGTCTGTCACCACCTTATAAGGAACACCAAATCTTGATATGATATTTTCTTTCAAAAATCTACATACTACCTCAGAAGTAGCATGTTTCACAGGAATAGCCTCTACCCACTTGGTGAAATAGTCTTTTGCAGTGAGAACAAAGGTATGTCCAGCACTAGAGTGAGGGTTAATGACACCAATGAAATCGATTCCCCACTGCCTGAGAGGTTCTTCTATCACAACTGGTTTTAAGGGTTGTGACATCATTTTTTGCTTACCAACAAATTGCTGGCATTGTGTACATTTACGTACCCATTTATATGTATCTTGGAAAAGCGTAGGCCAATAATACCTAGCTCTCAAAATCTTGTGAGCAGTTACTGATGGAGAAAAATGGCCACCACATGCCAAGTTGTGAAAAGATTCAAGCAACCTGTCTTGCTGCGCCTTATCAACACAACGCTGAAAGTTACCATCAAGAGTCCTTTTGTACAAACCATTATCCCAAAGAATAAAACTTGCAGCCTTGAGTTTCAAATTCCTCTTTTCTTTGAAAGAGAGATGAGATGGGCATTCACCATAAGTCAGAAAATAGGCAATATTTGAATACCACTCATCAGTAGTGCTGACAAACAAGACTTTAGGAAGGTCTTCATAAGTCTCTTCTTCACTTTCTTCAGAACTGCTTTCGGCCATCAGCTGACATAAACCTCTGCCACGAACAAGCTTGGTAGGTTTTATTTCTAAATCATACTCTTGGATTTTAGCCACCCAATTTCCTCTTTTTGTACCAAAATCTTGCTGTGTCAAAATGGATTTGACAGCTGTATCCGGAACTAATACTATTGTATGAGAATTAAGAATATAGAACCTGAAATACTTGACTGCCTTTACAACAGCAAAAGCATTCTTCTCAACTGTAGAATATTTGAGCTCATGAAGCTTTAACGGACAACTCATGAAGGCAATGGGAGACTCAATCCCTTCTGCGTTTTGCTGCATCAGAATAGCAGACATGGTATGCTCTGAAGCATAACTGTACATAATAAAATCTTTAGTGTAATCTGGACTAACCAGCACCGGAGCGTGAGCAATTGCATCTTTGATTTCAGCAAAAGCAGCTTTACCTTCATCATTCCAACGAAAAACAGCTTTTCCTTTCATCATATCAATGATGTGACGTGTTTTCTCAGCAAAATCTGGGACGAATCTCCTTAAGAAATTCACTTTGCCAAAGAAAGAATGAACAGCTGTCTTACTAGATGGCAAAGGCAGATTCTGAATAGACTTTACCCTCTCAGGATCAATCTTGATTCCTTCGTTTGATACCACATGTCCCAGAAGTTTACCCTCAGTAACCCCAAAGATAGACTTCTTGGGATTAAGAGAAACACCATGTTTGCGACATCTCTCCAACACATCTTGTAAATGAAATAAATGATTCTCACGATCTTTTGAAAAGACGGTGAGATCATCCAAATACACCACAATATACCTTCCTAAGATACCACGAAAAGCTAAATCCATAGCTCTTTGAAAGGTTGCTCCTGCATTAATTAATGCAAAAGGCATTCTACGATATGCAAAAGTACCCCATGGGGTAGTAAAAGCAGTTTTATGTCTGTCTGCTTCACTTACCTCAATCTGGTTGTAGCCTGAAAATCCGTCCAGCATAGACATCATTTGAGAACCTGTTACTGTCTGGAGCACTTGATCCATTATAGGCAAAGGATAATTATCCTTTAATGACTGCTGATTGAGATTCCGAAAATCCACACAGATGCGAATTTCACCATTCTTCTTGCGTACTGGAACTATATTGGCTACCCAAGTTGAATGATGAATGGGAAAAATAATTTGTGCGTCGAGCATCTTCTGGATTTCTGAATAGATAGTGCCAGAAATTTTGGGATTATACTAGCGCTGCTTTTGTTTGAAAGGAGCTGCATCACTCTTCAAAGGGATTTCATGCTGAACTTCTCCTGACTGAAAAGATTTCAAATCATCATATGAATAAGCTAGCACATCTCTGTACTGCTGTAACAATTGAATAATCTGATTTCTCTCCTCTGGAGTACAACTATTACCAATGTTAACCATCTTGGGATCATCTTCAGATCCAATATTGTACTTATCATACCCCGTAGGAGAATCTGAATTCACTTGTTGTTGCTTTTTGATATATCGGTCATGCTTGTCAAAAAGTTTTTCCAAAGATACCAGTCCCTTAGGAATTTTATTCCCCTTTAATTGCAGAATTTCTCCATCAGATTCGGACCAAGTATCTGACATAGAATCTGAGGAAGGAGAAGAATTGCTTCCTTCAAAATACAGATTATTAAAACCATCATCAACTTGTAAAAAATTAATAATCTGTTTATCATCATTGAAAATCTGCCAATGGTCCCAATTATCTGGAACACTAGGCCTGCAGATTATTTCAACAATATATTTATCTTGATTAAAATCAAGATGAGGAATAAGGAGAGTTGCTGAAACAGCAAGAGAATCAGCTCTGTCATTGAATTCTCTAGGAACAACTGAGATGCTGAAAGCATCAAAATCTTGAATGTTCTCCCATACCAAGTTACGATAATGCCGAAGTCTATCATTCTTGGTCTGATAGATATTCCTTACTTGACAAATTATCAACTTTGCATCTCCTTGAGCGTGCAGATTTTTAATTCCTCTCTGAAGTGCAACACTCATGCCTAACAAGAGAGCTTCATACTCTGCAGTATTGTTAGTGTTTGCAAACTGCAACTTGAAAGAATATGGAAAGATCTGACCTTTCGGAGAAATCAGAACCACACCAGCTCCGGATCCATTAGTAGCACAACTGCCATCAAATTCCAGAATCCAAACATCATTAGAGCTATCATCAATATAAAGACTGCTGGATTCTCCTACTTCAAAGGTGGAAGAAAGAGGGCTCTCATCTTCCATGGGAGAAGACTGATTTTCTTCATCTTGAGGAAGAATTTCAATATCCTTTTCTGTAGTAGAAGATTCAGCATCTTCTATCATACGATCAAGGGAATATTCAGCCAGTGTTGAATCCTCTCCATTATTAGAACTCCCTTCATTTACTGATAGAGTTGAAGAATCAGCAGAACACCAATCTTCAGCAAATTCAGAAATCTCATCAATATGGAGATAGTAGTTCCCGAAACCAGCTGATTCAAAAAGAATATGAGCATGAGGATCATCAGATTTCTCCACTGTATACTTGGTTTCTCTTTCAGGAACAAGTTTCTGCACAACGCCCTTCACGGGAATTCTGGCCTCTGTCATATCCATGTTGAGCTCGCCTCCTACATCCTTGCAGAAGTTACGTCCAAGGAGCATTCCATAAGAAGTTGGGACGTCCGCAACAAGGACAGTCATCTTTATCTTTTTCTCAGGAAAGGCTGCAAAGGCGAATTGTGCATCTTTGATTTGCCCGACAAGAGGCACTTGTTTATTATCCATAGAATAACAATTACCAAAAGTTTTGGTAAGAGTTAATCCAAGACAATCAGCAACTTTGATTGGCATGACATTATCCGAAGCACTAGAATCTATAATACAGTTACTTAATTTGAAACCATTAATGAGCAAGGAAATATAGAAAGGATCTATCTTTCCTAGAACTGAGGATGGAATGATAACCAAATTATTGGGCAAACTCTTGGGTTCTTGGACAATAGGGCTGTTTGAAACAGGACGAGTTTCACTACTTTTAACAAATTTAACCAATCTCTCAAGCTGATCAGGATTGGCTTGAAGATATTCAACTTCAGACATTTGGATCTTAGTCTTCCTAGCATGGTCAATAATATCAAAAGCTTGGAAAGAATTTGCTAGAGACGTAGATGATATATTCTCAGCTAATACTTTAGGATTTGGTAAATTGGTCTTAAGCTCATTCGAAGGAACAGAGGAAGAATTGCTTACTTGATGTTTGGAAGAATCCTTGGTCAAGGTGGGCAATGACATTCCCTTCTTAGCAATGGTCACCGGCAAATGAACGTTGTTTTTCACCTTTGCTTCTTCATCCTTTTGAGCCAACCGAGTCTGGGATCTTGTGATAACAGCATATGCTTGACTCTCAACATTTTCAGTTTCAGCTGAATCATCATAATGCATGTATCGTATAGTGGAGTCGCCAGCTGCCTCTTCATCTTCTTGATTGAAGACAGCTTCATCTTCTGCTTGGAAATCATTGGAAGATAGTTCTTCTCGATCTATTTCATAATAACCAACAGCTGCATTCTTTGGGGGAGCTTCAAGTGCAAGCCTCTCAGGAGGAGGAGGCAATTTAGCCTGATTTCTGGCAGCATAGTTGGAAGCAGAATTTGGATATGTCCTCCTAGGAATATCCTTGTACGGAGCAGCAAAAGAAGCTTGTGAAACCTGCTTCTTCAAAGCGAGAAGCTCATTAGCCAACTTCTATACCATAGGATCAGTAGAAGTTGAAATAGAAGACTCAGAAATGGAATTTCCTTTGAATCGATTAGGATCCTTCCGGATTTTCCCAGCCAAGATCAAATCATCTTCAATTTCTGTAGCAAGGACTTGAGCATGAGCCAAAGTTGTTGGAGTTGCCCTTCTCAATAAAAAACTAACTTCTAGCAGCTGAGTGTTGATGAAGAAACACTTGAGATTTGAAGGAGTGGGCTGAGAATCAGTAGGAATTCTGTTTGCTAGTTTATTAAACTTTGCAATGAATTCACGCATATTCTCATGTGTGTCCTTCATTTGAGTCAGCTGAGACAGCAATGCATGTTCATCTTCGGCGGGCTTGAAACGTTCTTCAAATTTAGTCTTGAGGGTATCCCAACTAGTAATATCACCAGCTCTCAAATTGTAAAACCAGTCAGCTGCAATTCCTTGTAGTGTTTCCACAAACAATCGTACAGCAACATCTTGATGTTCTACTCCTAGAACACCACAAGCCATAGAGAAAGCCTTGATATGTTCATCAGGGTGCTGCTTACCATCTCCATAAAACTTCGGTAAATTCTTGCGTGAGCCTTGTGAAAGAGCATGAAGAGGTGGAGTAAGATTTAAAGGACCAAAAGCTGCTCCCCATGGACCTTGAGCCATTGCTTGGATAGTAGGAACAACTGAAATCAAAGGCTTGAGGAAAAAGGCTGAAAGTTCACTTGGGACAGGCTTTTTCTTCTTGGACGGAGGAAAGCTAGTAGTTCGTGCAAGGGAGGATATACTAGTGAGCAACTCAAACTTAGCTTGTTCACCAGGAGATATTTCTTGAGAACTTTGTCCCTTCTTACGACGAACGTAATAACGGATTCCTTCCAGTGTAGAAGCTAAAACAAAAACAAGTAAACAAATTAAGAATACTGGACTTCAAAAGAAAGCGAGAGACTTTCAAATGCGTTCGTATCCCCAGCGGAGTCGCCAAAAACTGTTATTTCAATTGCAAATCCCAAAATTGCATTTTGGTTTTCAAAACCCGAAATGTAACACAAAGTAGATTATTTGTGAAAAATGATAATGGATGTTTTGAGGTGAATGGATGTAAATGAAATGGTAAATGGAAGTCTTATTATTTGAAAAGATGAATGAAAGCGTAATGAAGGAAAAGTTTATTGCTGGAATGAAATAATGGAAAAACGCATTTTTATTATAAGGCATTTCAAAGTGAAAAAATGCGTTATGTATGATGGAAGTATATGAGATGGAAAATGAATTTCAGTGAAATGAAGGAGAACAAAGGGTGCGTAGGGTATGAAAGATAAATGGAAAATGAAAAATGCATTTTATATGAGGGGCGAAATAAATGGCAGTGAAAACGCATTTAATTGAGAGCGAATGATGGAATGAAGGAAAATGGTGGGCGGACAAATAAGCAAAGGAGGCGAGAATGCATTTTGAAAAGGGACGAGCTAAATAACCAAGAAAACGCGTTTTAATAAAAACAAAAACAAATATCAACAGATATACATAAAACAATTTAATAAAGACAGAAAAAACGTATAAAAATAAAACGCGTTTTAGTAGAAGACACAGAAAATCTGAAACGAAATACCTAAATGACAATGACGTCTAATATAAAGCAATAAATGACAGAAAAACGTTAAAAGAAAGATAAAGAAATGCGTAGCATACCTGAAGCAAGTTCGAACTGAAAACAATGGAGATAAAACCCTAGGCGCGATGAGAAGATGACAGAAACTCAGCTATTTACTGACAAAAATCCGAACTTCAAGCATTAAGGTTGACAAAATCTCCATGAAATAGGGAAGTAAAAGCAAAGAAGGATTCAACTAGCTCGAATCTGAATAGCATCGGGTTTTTCAAAGTCTTTAGCAATGTAAAATGACAATAAAACATGAAATCGGGTTTTCAAGAAGTCATAACATGTTTTTTTACAAAATCGGGTTTTTTAGACTTCAATGCAATTTCATTTAAACCAAATCAGACTTTTTGAATCACTTTAGCAATTTTCATTTTGTCAAAAATGAATACTTTAACAAATTCGGGTTTTTAAAGCCAAATGACAAATTTGCTTTTTGTCAAAAATATAAAGACTTAACAAAAATTCGGGTTTTTGAATCACTTTAGCAATTTCGGGATTTTTAGGAACTTTAGCAATTTTGCCTTTAAGTCTAAATTTCCCTATTTGCTAAATTGCTCTGAAAACCCGAAATTGGTGAAAAAGACACCAAAAACGACTCAGAAATTGACGAAAACGGAAACGTAAGGGGGAAAAAGAGTAGCCCAAAGGTTAATAAACCTAAAACAGAGATTTGTCACTCTTTGCACCTCGTAATGCGTGCCTTAGAGAAGAAAAATCTCAAATTTTATGAAAATTTTGATTGGTTATCCAAATTTTAAAACGAGTCAAAAATTCAGGATAACACTTTCGAGCATCTTTCACCATAGAATCTTTTGTACAGTGTCTGAAGCTTAGATCTTGATACCCGATGCTGGCCATCTGCCATTGTTGACCTCAGAGGTCCTATCTTTTCTCCTGAAAAAGTGAAATAGACCCACCATAGCAAAACTGACCTTTTTGTGATTTTGACTTGACTAGTGTGATCGTGAAGTGAAATTGACCTCTCAAAATCATTTTGAGTCATTTCTAGAAAGGTCCTATTTTTTAGGGTTTTCCTAAAAACAAGGGTCTAAACCCTAATTTTCAAAATTTTCAAAATTTTCAAAATTTACAAGTATCCTCTTGGTAATAAACCCACAAAAATCCCATGCTTGGTTTGACCTAAAATTGACTTTTGATGACAATTTTACAAGATTTAAACCACTTTTACCAAAATACCTTATTGAAGCAAAAAAATTATTTTGGGCACAACACATTCCCAGCCCTATTAACCTTGAGAAAATCCTAGTTCATCAAACAAGGGAGGGAAAGACAGCACAAGTACAAGAGGAGGATGTAGATCAGAGTTTTCATATACTTTCACTCCCTGCCCCAGATATGAGTATCCACATATCACAGATACAAATCAATATTTTTGGATACAATACGGATACTGTATCCAAACATACCCATAAACACGCCCATATTTGGGCCGTATTTGTTATGTTTGGTTATAGTACCACACCATAGAATGTTGTATTCAATTTAGAGTTATAAAAAAGCATAAAGTAATTGCAAAACAAATAAAATATTAAAATTAAATTGCAAACACATGCATCCACATACACACACACACACCCCACATGCACATACACATGATGTGCATGCACACACACAAATCTAATATAACAAAATAATTATTATAATCTAAAAATATAAAACCAAAATATATAAAAATAAATACTTTTAGTGCTATGCTCTGTGCCTCTAGAATCTTAGATGAATAAATAATTGAATATATCTGTATTTTTAAAATCGCCCTACCTGTATTAGGGTGTCTTTAATTTCCCATATCCATATCTGATACTGTATTCATATATGTCTCCATGCAACTATGATGTGGAGGACATTGAGTAAGGGCATAAATCTTAAGAGACATGTCTAATGCTGCTTCATACAAGTGCAACAAATTCAGAGACATGACAAAAATCAAACTAAATTCAAGCTTCAAATCTATAACGACCCGACCCTTCGGTAAAATTAAAATTTTCATAATTTACATCCTTCAAGTATGTAAACGTGTTATCATGACATTGCAATAAAAATTTTAATTTTCTTTATTGATAATACATGAACATGTTGCTATATCAATTTACAAAAAAAGATTCTATTTCAAAATAACAACTTCACAAGAACATGAAACAAGAACACATACCTTAACTAACATAGCTCCAATGAGCTTTAGAACAAATAGTAGTAAGAAGGTCCAGGAGTTCGTCCTTTCAAATCTTGGTACATCGGCCACTTGTTGTGGAGGAGAAACATCACTCGGGCGCTTTTCAGCCAACCACGGACTTATAATGCAGTTCCCCACACACCTATCGTTAGATAGATGGCCCTCCCTTCGAAGAAGAGATTGGTAGGGTATCCTTTAACAATTACCAACTGAGCATAGTGTTGTGTTCCTACATAACTAGATCCTGTGCATACGGCAACTCTTGAACTAGTATGTACTTCGGGATCACAATGAATTGATAGTGCAGTCTCAACTGTTTCACACCTAAGTGGATGTTGTACATTTCACTACTTTGGCCAAAGTATTCTCATTCAGTACTTCGAATGAAGGTCATCTATCATATACACTACTTAGGGCCAATTTGCTTTAAGGCTTTCTTACACTACGCATAGGTTGGTCTATTCGGGGTAGTCCATACCCTAGACGTCCTACAACAAGCTAACTACTAGAAAGGAGGACAACTTAACAAGTACTCACAACTATCTCCCTTCTACTAGACATCTTCATCCTAGGAGCTTCATTAACTTGACTAAGTTAATCTACATCTAGTTGTGATCGGTAACTTATTAAATATCCTCAATTCATTCCCTATTTTTAAATAGCTATATGAAAACATACACTCCTTCTATGGAGTCAATACAATTAAAGCAGTTTACTCCTCAATGCATCTATGAATCCTAGTGTAATTCGTACACTAATGTAAACAAGAGCTAATAGCAGTAAACATGCAATATCCTTCCTATATCACAAATTACTTCTTGTTTAAAGAACCAACAACAATTCCTAAACTATGCATTATTAAATTCATTCTTTCAGAAATTCGTTCCAAGGTATAATGAATAGAACTATCACCATATCCTATATTTTTACATTCAGATGATATGAAATCAGACTTTACTTAGAAACTCTTCTAAAGTATAAAAGAAGAATAACAGAATTGTTTTAAGAATTGGATTCAAGAGTATGAAGAGGTAAGCATGCCTGGTAAGAGCTTTTCACAGATGTTGAGTTAGTGTGACAATGTTACACCTTTAGCCTCCAGTCAAAGAACTTCCAGCCACCTCCGATATTGGACTCCTAACACAACTGATGATAATCTCAATCTACTACTCTCAGAAATGATGAATGACAGAAGTGATTTTTCTATCAAAGTGAATATTGCTCTCAGAATTGATGAATGCTTTCACAGCAGAATAAAACTCACTCTCAGCAGAACAAAATTCACTCTCAGTGTTGGCGTAACAACTAGCACCTCTGGAGTAAGAGTTGGTATGGACAGCTATGCACACTACGCAATGAGTGCTCTTCAAATTAGGAGGGGAAGCTCCCTCGTTGTGCTTGACAAAAGTACTTGCAAATGGAAATAAACTAAACTATATCCTGTCTTTTTGTTTCAGCTGTAGAGGTACAAGGCTTTCTCGAAAACTATATACGTTGCAGCTGAGAATTTTCTGGTTTCGCAGATTCACTAACTACAACTAAACTTAATTACTTAAATTCTATCCAGTTTCCTCAAGAAAACAGAGCATGGGGAAACGGAG
Organism: Sequoia sempervirens; assembly: GCA_007258455.2. Taxonomy (NCBI): domain Eukaryota; kingdom Viridiplantae; phylum Streptophyta; class Pinopsida; order Cupressales; family Cupressaceae; genus Sequoia; species Sequoia sempervirens. The sequence goes on from VDFB02127634.1 coordinate 11,336, forward strand.
CAAGGTTTGACTATCAGACGATAAACGAGTATAGATTCTCAACTTGACGGCAAGGTGGCACATCTATTAGCTCAATCTAAACAAGTTTATTGGTAACAACATCACACGATAAACTTAATACAGATTCTCTACTTGAAGGCAAGGTGGCACGACTATCAGCTCAATCCGAATAAGTTTATTGTTCACAACAACACATGATAACCAAGTGTAGATTCTCTACTTGAAGACAAGGTAGGCACAACTATCATCTCAATCTGACCAAGTTTATTGAACACAAAACAGATTTATCTAAACTATGGAAAGAATTCACCATTATAATTGCATGAAACCCTATGTGGCATAACAATTCATTATAACAGCAAAGATGCATGAACAAATACCAAAAGAGCAATATTGAGGGCAAGGTAGACACAGCATATATTTCTCTCTCGTGCAAAATTTATTTACAAATGAGCAAAAGCTCTTATTTATAGACATCGAAAGGTGTAGGGAACCCTAAAATCACCTTGAGTCAACTACAGTCTTGCAATGCATGCAAGATTTATTGCTAAACCCTAATAAAGCAAACTATACAGTTAACTGGAAAGCTACCATCAATTAACCGAAACATCTAATCTAAAAATGGACAATTGTGCAAGCATGCACGTCCTTATTGAAAGCATGTTAACTGGAACACTACCATTAGATAACGGAAAACCCTAAAAGAAACTCCAAGTGTGTAAAGCTAATCTCAGAATAGATATGCATAAGATGAAACAGAGAGTCAACTTGAGAAGGTAACGCCAAGTTTAACTCCTGTGTATAATGTCTATCCTGAGAGGTGAGAACTGAAGTTTACTGTCTGTGATCTCGAGCAATCAATCCCTCAACGAGATTGTTAACTGCATCACTATCTGGAGCTATGAGACTCTGTCGAAGAATGCTATGTCGGTGCAACATATTCTCACCAACTGTGATCTGAGACTGAAGTTCACCTCTGCTCCTTGTTGCCTCATCAAACAATGCTGACATGACTGTAAGCTGAGTAACCTTACAGCCAATGGTCTCCCTACTGAAAATGGTATGAATGAGTGCCTGGAGCTCTAACTAAACATCGGTAAGCTCAACGTAGGCACCACCCTTGATCTGATATCGGCACAGTAAGCGAGAAACTAAAGTTCTCACGAACCGGAGTGCACTAGTGACGTGCTCTCTACTCTCAGCCAACTCTGATGCCAAAGTCTCCTCTATCTTTGCCTTGAAAACCAATTGTGTTTTCCAAGAGTAGATAGCTTATCCTCCTCTGCATCTGTGACTGCATCATATGCCACACTCAGGTGAGCAATCATAATCTCATCTCGGGGTTTGTTAATCGCCATACCTCGCTCCTCATCCTGGAGAATACGGAGTTCTCATGTATTGTACCGCAACTGATATAACTCTGTGAGCATAGCACGGCCTCTAACAACGAACTCCTCCTCCCATTCATCCAAACGCTTGCCATATGCAACTAAGTGATTAAGTTGACTTTGCTCTGCTGGAGGCTCAAGCATCAATGGGAGTGTGTTAATGGCATCTGGTCTATGCACAAGGCTAGAAATGTATTGACGAAGCTGCTGATTTCAGCCTTGAGGGCTGCCTTATCTTCTCCGTCCTTCAGTATTCTATCCCTGGCACTGCTGTAGCAACTTGTAGGAGATCAACCTGGGTTTGGCGTATGCTACGACCAAGGTTGACTGTGATAACCTCAAAATCCTGAGATTCCAACTCAGTCAAGCTCTTCCCCTGTGGAGGTATAGCAGTCTCGACGACAATCTCCATGTCAATGTTCCTCTCTACGTGGACCATGTTCTTGACCCTCTTGTCTGGCGCATCCTGGTAAATCTCATCAAAATCAGAATGATTAAGAACATAGGATGGCTGCCTCCTCTTCCTTCCTAGCTGAGCTTCGATCCAAGATTGATCTCGGCTAATGCTACTAGAAGGGTCGGTACTAGCAACAGGAGGTACTGATGAGAGTGAATGAGTGGAGGACCCACTGCGAGGTGGAGAGTCTAAATCCAATTCAATGAGAATTGGGGTTGGTGACTACTCTGGAACTGATGTAGGAACTTGAGGTTGAACCTCAGGTACTGGCGGACTGTGAACTGGCCTCTGAACTGGCTCTGTGACCGGCTGTCTGTCAGGCTCCGTGTGTGTAATAGTGGCAAGCGCCTTGCCCTTTGAATTGTTTGGCGCTTGACATTTCTTAGGAGGATTACTCTTCTTTTGTTTGGGTTTTGACAAAGAAGGTAGTGAAGGATTCACCACTACTGGCGGCTCTGCTCTAGGAACACTTACCCTCCTTGTCTTCTTGCTGTCGAGGTAAAGTATACTGTTCTGAATAACTCTACTTGACCTCTCTTTGACCGTTGCGTATTCCTTGGCGTACCAATCAACTGCTGGCAACAGTTGTGTATCAACTTGCTCTCTGAAAAACTGAGGAAGAACTTCTCCCTCATCATCTGATAAAACTCCCACATCTTCTGACAAGAAAATAGAATTTATGTCTGAATGCTTCTGGATTTGATTGTGTGTCCTCTTTTTTTTATCGACGTTTCGGATCACACTCAGTGAGCCATCATCAGGATAGAGAGTTGAAAAAGATGAGAAGGGATAAGTTGCAAACCCAGCTTGTATAAAAGAGAGGGAAAGAGGAGAGATGAAGGTGTTAGGGTGAGGTGCGCAACCCAAGGGAATTGCTAAAAATATAACAAACAAAAAATCAAATAAGAGGAAACCATTCAAGTATTAAGAAACAAAGAGAATAAGAAGTAATTCAAGAAAATAAAAAACACGAGAAATTATATGAAATAACAAAATGGCCAAGGAAGCAAATAATAGGAAACCACTCAAATACTAACAAATTTTTGAGAAAGGAACCACACACAACCAAATAATATGGGATCACCACAAGTAGAAAAGGAAACCGAAAAAACAAACTAGATACCTAAAAATAAAGATATGAAATTAAAATCAATAATATAATACTAGAAAAGGCATTAAATATTCTAATTGAATATATATATAACAACCAAATTAAAAACAAATGCAAAAAATGAAATGAAATAAACAAAACAAACAAAAAAAAAAAATTGTTAGTATTTGAGTTTTTTCGGTTTCCTTTTCTACTTGTGGTGATCCCATATTATTTGGTTGTGCGTGGTTCCTTTTTCAAAAATTTGTTAGTATTTGAGTGGTTTCCTATTATTTGCTTCCTTGGCCATTTTGTTATTTCATATAATTTCTCGTGTTTTTTATTTTCTTGAATTACTTCTTATTCTCTTTGTTTCTTAATACTTGAATGGTTTCCTCTTATTTGATTTTTTGTTTGTTATATTTTTAGCAATTCCCTTGGGTTGCGCACCTCACCCTAACACCTTCATCTCTCCTCTTTCCCTCTCTTTTATACAAGTTGGGTTTGCAACTTATCCCTTCTCATCTTTTTCAACTCTCTATCCTAATGATGGCTCACTGAGTGTGATCCGAAACGTCGATAAAAAAAGAGGACACACAATCAAATCCAGAAGCATTCAGACATAAATTCATATCGATTGTGGAAATCTAATTACATTGAAAGAAAACAGAAATCTGTGAGAGAGAGAAGCGGTCGTAACTATGTCTGCGAACCTCGAAGTCATCTGCGCAATTCGCCCAGTAATCCTCCATAGAAGGCTCATGATATGTGCTTCCAGCAAGGCGAGTTGTGTAATGACCTAAAAGATCATAGGCACGTGCTTCAACAAGATACTTAAGATGATATTTCTCGAGCTCTTGTCCTGCAATTTTGGCATCAATTGCCGTCTTGCACCAATACATTCCAAACTGAAAAGGAAAATTGATAGATGGTATGTGCCTACGGCGTAAAAGACGATGAACATCATGCATCTGTCTTAGGAACTCCTGAAAGATTGTCTTATCCGAAGGATAACGTGGAAGCATAGCTGGATTTCCTGTAAATCCGTATACTCGGATGTAGGTGTATGTCGGGAATTGAATAAACCAATCTGCCCATCCATCCATCGCTGCCCTAGCAACTGCCGAGATACAAATGTGCAACTCCCGGTCCAAATTTCTCACTGTATAAGTCAGAAAAGCCTCATGAACACGCTTGAAATGACATTCAGCTCTGGTGAACTCAAGCTGATCATAATACTGATAGACTTTCTGAACACTGAGAATGCCCACGTTATTTAGTCCTCGGAACTGACCCTGATAAGCGATCAAGTACACGAGATATGAACACATGTGAAACTCATGGGCAACTAGGAAACCTGTTCTGCACATTGGAGAATATCGCTAATGAAGGATGCAGTCATAATGTAACCAGTAATGATCGACTAATAATGTAATACATCCAAGGCTGGAAAACATTCGCATGTGCTTGACCTGAGACACGATTCAGGAGTGTGATTAGAATCGCATACTCATCCTTGTATTCACCACGACCCACATTGTTTGGCAATCTATTCTTTGCTTGTTTTAACCATCTTTCTGCCATCTTCTTCTAACACTTGTCCACATCAGCGTCAAATGCCTGCTCACACTGCTCCATGGAAATAACTAGACTGTTCGGGTGTTGAGGAATGCCAAAACTCCTTTCAATGTCTAAAGGCTTGAGACTGCAAATGACTCGTCCATCAACTAACACTATCTCACGAGTAGTAGAATTGTAATGCTTGATACAAGCCATCACGAATTCAACACAATGAACGGAGATAGGTATGGAAGCGGCCTCTAATAAGCCAAACTGCTCAATATTTTGAATAATCGAAGCTCTGATCTTAACAGGATCAAGAACTACTTCTGGCAACACTTTGTGAAGATCTGTCTCAACCATCCTGAGGAAGTCATGAGTAAAGACTGTTTTGGTCCTGTATTCGAGCTGAGTGAACTACATTCTGAAAAACTCGCCTGTTCACTGTGAACTTGACTATGTTCTGACAAGATTTCTGAAAGCTAATAATAGCCTGCGAGAGTTAAAAATAGCCTTTCGAAGAGTTATTTTCGGCGGAAAATCTGAGATATGGGTTTTGTCCAGAAAAAGATTCTAAGACAACCCAGAACGTCAGATATGCGAAAATATGACTTCTACTCGATCGTACAAAGACTTTTCAGTTGAGAAAATTAGTAACTCGAGAACGAATGTTCTGAAGTTAAAAATTCCTGAAAAATCAAGTGCACGATTTTAACTCGAGGAAATTATATAGAAATGATCTAGATGTTTGAACTTGTCGAATTTGCCAATTTCAGGAACATGCGAATTGTAATCTGAGAGAAATTTGAGAATCAAGGAGGAAAAGGATGTTTTTGTACATTCTTTTGTGAAAATCGCCCTTGAATTCTTCAAATTGCTGATAATTGTGAACTTTGATCCTGCAAAAAGATATGTTAGATAAAATCGCCATTGGAATTTGATGAGGAATTCGCCTTTGATTTGGAAGAATTCGCCTTTGCTTGAGAAAAACGGATTTTCCTTGAAGTTGCGCCTTTGTTATTTGAGAAATACGAACTTGCCTTTTGAAGAAAATTACGAATTTCTATTGAAGTTTGAGAATCCGCCTTTGCAAACTGAAGGATTGCGAATTTGCTTTAAGCCTTTGCTCTTTGAGAATTTCGCCTTTGTTTCTTGAAGAATTGAATTTACTTTAAAAAATATGAATTTCTCTTAAGATATGAATTTTCTCTTAAGAAATACGAATTTCTTTTGAAGCTTTGTGAATAATAAATGAAGGCGCCATGCTTAAATAAGAAGAAATTCGCATCAATTTATGAACTGCAAGATTCAAAACCCTGATTGAAATAGAAGCCCTCTGATTGGACCCCTTTAAGTTTCACTGCCACTGACTGGAAGTTTGAATTCAAATAAATAATAAAATATTCATTATACAAATAGCAAAGGCACCAAAAATAGAAAAACGCCATTTAATGCTAAAATTGCAAAAATAAATATTAAATATTTTGAACTTCAGTTGACAATTCGAATGAAGCTTTAGGATTCACTGTTAGACTTCACCGATTCCGAAAGTCATCTCTTGAGCTCATAGGCATCCATTTGCTCAAGATATTGCACTTTTTATTAACTTCCTATTTTATAGCTGACGACAAAGTCACGACTAGCCATCTTCGACACTGATTTCTGAATGACCGGGAGATGCTGAGACTGAGCTGGAGAATTCATCGGAAAGCCTACTAAACAAGGATGAAATGTCTGCTGGGAGACACTACTGCAAAATCCATCATTTAACACCCTGAAAAATTAGGCGCCCTTGATTAAATTCATTTACGGGTTCCAGACTTAACCATTTCTTCAAACTGCCATTTGACACTTCAAACAGCTACTGACGACGAACGGTGAACCCTGCTGACAGGAAACCAAGCGCACTGCATGACTGGAGACATTCTGCATCCAACGATTGTACACAAGGCATCTGAAAAGTTCATTAAGGGCCTCAAAAGTAAAAGCGCCCCTGGCCTTCAGTTGCACTGACACCATTTTGACAAAAGTTGAACTCTCAACCAGACGCCCTACTTTGACCTCTGATATCTGGAGCTGGGATGACCCGATTCGAGCACTATCTATTTTAACGGATAGCCAGAAGGACCCACGAGAGAAGTCTCTAGAGGTGACGAAGCAAGAAAACTGCTTCTAAGACCTCAAAAATGCCAGTGTGTATTTTATTTAAAATATCCACTCCATACTTAGCCATTTTCTGGATGTCTTCACTTTTCAGCATTTCGCCAAAGACCTCGCACGTACGAGCGTTTGCCAAATCCCGAAGGCTGACGGCTGAGCTCGTTGAATAGATAAAGTAATTACGCTCAAGTCTCGTGAAGACTTTGAATCCGAACGACCTCATCTGACAGGCCTAAAGGCTAGGCACCTCTGGACTGTAGAAATACAATGAAAATTTTATGTTGGTTCGCCCGTGAAATTACATGCTTGGTAGAACCTCTGCCACGATCACCTGGAACGTTGGATCGACAGGCCGGATGATGCATCGCGAACCTAAACAAGAATAGTACTGATGTCAGGAAGACTTCGTCAGCAAATTTTACCATCTTAAGGATCATTTTAACCAGTGCCCCTAAGTTGTAGTTGCGCTGGAAATGCAATGAAGAAGCTCTGGAACATGAAATCTCCATTATAAGCTCATCTTCAGACATCGGCTGCCGGAGCTCTGAGACTCGGATGACTGCGTTTGATAGTTTATTGGACGAGCAGACTAGTCGTGAAGAGATTGACTGTATTAGCCACCAGAAATACCAGAATCTACCCTCCCTTTAAGAAGGGCACCCTCAAGCTACAGGCGCGCTTTTTGCTGAAAAAGGACAAATTCCTCATATGTGAAACTTTGGGAATTTCAACTTCTGTCGCCAGTTGCCGGAACTGCGGGTCTCGGAAAGCTTCGCTGGATAGCTAATCGGATAGCCAGACCAATTCTGAAGAGTTTAACTATATGCATGAGCATTTTCAACAAAATATTGACCTTCAAAAAGAAGGGCGCCCCTGGGCTACATGTGCGCTTTTTTGCTTTTCCTCTGAGAAATCTTCATAAATTAATCACTGAAATCATCATCTCGATCACTGAAATGACCATGTGCAACGTGAAATGCTGTCGTGAGATGCTCCTCCATCGTGAAATGCTCCATTCTGAGCCTCTGATTCAGGTTATGATCAATAAAACTGACTTTAACTGACAAAATATTGACAAAAACTCCATGCTCGATATTGCCCAAAACCGTATTTTACATTCATTTAGCAAGGTTTAGACTATTTTATGCAAAATGCCTTGATGAAGCAAAAAAATTGGTTTGGGTACAACACTCAGAAAATGATGAACACTCAGAAAACACTTATAAATCTTTTGGAAGAGAACAAACTCGAATTCCCAATTCCAAATTCGTGTGTTGAAGAATAAGCAAAGCAACTTTTATATAGTGTTTCAAAACTCAACAAATTCCTCTTCCTAAGGCGTCCAAGCTGCCAGCAGGGTTTGGAATAGTTCACACAAGAGATGTGGCGACTCTTTGATAAGATTTTCGACCTTCTTTTGATGACAGCAATGAAGAACAATTCATTTTGCACATAATAAATTCTCAAAATGTGACACCTACAGGTATAGGCGCGATTCAACAGGTGAAGATAAGTGATGATAATTGCAGAGAAAAAGTCCCTTGCTTTATGGTGTCCACACTTCCCTTTTCCCAGGCTGCAATCGACACCTCTCAAGGATTTCCTCATTGCTGGTTTGGTTGTGCGCTTCTACAGGTGCGCTTCAATTTCACGGGAAATCTTCATTTCCTTTTTATTTTCCTTTTCATAGTTTCCATATAGTTCAAAAGAAATATTTTAAGCATGGCGTGATTTGCCAATAATATTCGATTTATTTTGAAGTCACAATATTTAATTTTCAAAGAGTTGTTCGACTTTTGAAGGAAATATTTATTTTTGAGAAATAAAGTCTCATTTTTCCAATCTTTGATTTCACTTCTACCCTCAATGATATTAAAATAAAGTGTTATTTAAACTTTATTCGATTTCCACTCCATTTAATAACATATATCTATATATTTATTTTATTATATTAAAATATATATAGTATAGTTTTAATTTACATAATATATATCTATGTATATTTATTTAAATTTAATAATTTAAATAACCTCACATACATATATATATATATTTTTGTAAAGACTACATTATATATATATTTGATATAATATTAAATATATAATTATATTTACCTTTACATATATACATGTGTATACATATACATATTAAATTACAAAGTACGTATACTGCGAGCCAGTCAGCATACTTTCATTATACGTACCTATGTATATGTATATATATGTGTATATGTAGATTCTGAGGTAACGTCAACATAATATTTATCCATATTCACGTATATATAACAGGTTGGTTGTGGGTATGTATACATGTATATTTTCTTGTATACTTTCCTCTATGTATACGTATTCATAAGTGTATTTATATCGATGCACACATATGGCATATCCATCTACTCTCATACGTTTGTATCGACATGAATATACTTATGGATACGTGTACATACCGTATATATATATATATATATACACGCCCACCTCCTAACCAGTAACATTATCCCACATACAGTTACACTGGCAAGCATCACTTATTCATGCATTCAAAAGTAGATACGACTCCTAATGTTAATAAACAAGTCTATGGATGACTTACCCTTAACTCAACAAACTAACTTAGCTTACTCAGTCTATAGTATGTGTGTGTATGCTCAATTGGTACTCGTTACTGTTTACCCGACCAAGCTCCTCCCCGAGTGATATCTCGCCTCTGCCTGGAGGAATGAACCTGTTTCCTGCACATCATGACATGACAATGGGAGTCATATGCTCAAAACAAGGCAGTATACATAAAAAAATTTCAAAAGTTAGATTATTCACAAATCAATAACCTTTTATTCTCCTTTATGCAGTATTTCACCAAGAATAACATCAAATGAAAAAACATTCATATTGAAAACAAGGTACAAGCATCATTAATTCACCTCCAGAATTCACATTTACTCTATCTAGTAATGGTAAATAGTAACATCACAATTTGGGATGTAACAAAATCCAGAAAATTTTAAAATCCCTGCTGTAGGTTTGATGACATACATAAAGCACAGAAATATATTCTACTGATAAACGAATCAAAATATGTAGCTTGATGGGTCAATCACAATAGCATAGTGGGACAATCAAAGTGATTGAAAAGAAGTTTATGGTTCACAACTTTTTCATTTTCCATCAGTAAAGGGATAACAGACAAAATTAAGTTTAAACAAAAGCAGACTATATTTGCTACACTCTGAAAATTATTATATGAAGGCCTCATAAACTGATGGAATGATTCCATAAAATCTAAAAAATTTACTAATTAAAAATATATCTTAGTGGGTACTATGAAATCCATTATTGCTTTATTGCAGTAATTTATAAATTTTTAATATGATAGAAGCATGTCCTGTTTTTCACTGTTTGCAGTTACAAATCAAACTATGCAAAAACAAAACTTGACAGATTTGTTCAGAATGGGGAAACAAGAAGCCAACTACGGACTGAATTTGACAGTGTACCTTCACAAAGATGAGTCAGAAATGGTTGAAACCTTCCTGCAGCAGCCAACTGCTGAACATTCTCCTCCATCTCTTCCATTCTTCTTAGCGTTTCTTCAGCCAGATTAGATAAAGTTGGATTCTCTGCATTGCCAGCCATTCCACTGAGAAGCAGCACTGAACCCTTCTCTGAAGCTATTCTTGAGCAGAACTCCCTCTCATGACAAAATTCAAGCAGTAACTTCACTGCATATTCTTTTTCCTTTTCCAAGTTTCCATTTAGACTCTTTATGGCAAGTTTGCTAACACCAGCTTCAACCATTATTCTCTGCTAATCCATAATTCATATATGATAAGTATATTTAGAATCCCTCAGATCACCAAAGCCACAAACATAGTAAACAGAGGCTGGATTGCAATGATAAGTATATATGATATGTCAGTATGCCTAAGCCCCTTAAAACATTGGTCATTTTTCTTCATCGACAAATTGTGATAAAAAGCACAAACAAAAGCTTGTAGACTTTGAAAAAGCTAACATTTAGATGTATTATTCATTACAGAAAAACAGACAGCAGACATGAATTTTAGGTTTTCATGAATCTTAACTAAGCAATTAATGTAAACTCATAGAGATAAAGTTTAGAATCACAACTAACAATCAAAATCATGCATTTGAACATTCTCCAATCAGTAGTCATCTATAGAGAGGTTCATCAATTCTTGCAATAACAAAGCAATAACACACAAGTAGATTCCAAAGTGATCTCTACTCAATTCCCATTCTAGAGAAAATTCTTGAATCCCTGGTACAAGAATTTCACAATCACAATTTGAGCATGGAATGCCACATTAAACCAGTGTTACAAGACTCAAATTTTCCTCAGACTTGGCAAGCTGATTTTTTACCCAGACATGGACTTAGTGCCTAGACTCAGTACAAACTAAGGACTTAGTGCCTAGACTTGGCACAAACTAAGTAAAGACTTAGCAAATTAAAAAAACCATGAAATATAGAGATTTTTAAAGATTTAAAACTTGTTAGATATATAAATATTGTCAAGTGTTTAAGGTGTACAGAACTTGTGCATTATGATATCCATGGCATCAAAAACAAAAATTGCAATATGGAGTCATGAACTATGGTAAAAAGGAGCTTATATCCCTCAGCCAAACATCACTAGTTTTATGTGGAATCATTCACTAGTATCTCAAGAAAGTCTGTAAATGCTGCTACAACCTTAGGAGCATTAATTACAATAGGGTTTGACAGTGACTTAGCAAACTAGAAGTATAAATGTAATTTAACTACTAAAATTTTACTTGGAAAAAAGTCAAAAAATTAAAAAAATGTTGCTCTTCCATCCAACATGGTTAAAAAAGATTTTCATTTTTTTTGTTATTTAAAACTAAAGTATGGATTTGGGAGTAGTGCCCCAAATGGGGTCAAAGGGGAGAGCCCTTTGTGGGGATGTGGGGGCAACACCCCTAGCGGGGTCAAGGGGCAACACCCCTTATGGGGGTCTGGGGGTAACACCCCCAATGGGATCAAGGGGCAGTTGTTTTTCACAGTTTTATCACTTTTAACCATCTTCTAAAAGTCCTCCGAACCCTTCAAAAATTCCTTCACTTTCATGCTTTTAATGTTTCCAAATTTTTTTGCTTTTTTTCTTGATTATCATTGACTTGAATAAGTCTACTCGTCGAAGCTTGCCGAATACCCAAGACACAAGTCCCCGAGCCTTGTTTTGACCTACTCACCTCTAGAGTCATCAATTCTAGACAAGTTCTAGAGAGTCTTGTAACTATGCATGGAACAAGGTCAGCAACAACTAAATGTCATTTCAATGTTTCCAGATATATTTTTTGTAAATTGCATGCCATTTGCAATGCTCTCACGAGTGGCACTAATTGTTACACCCCAAATTGTGAAGTTACTATTTACTATTACTATATAGGGTAAATGTGAATGTAATGTGAATTTTGGAGATGAATTAATGATGCTTGTACCTTGTTATCAATATGAATGTTATCTCATTTGATGTTGTTTCATTTGATGTTATCTCAGTTGATGTTATTCATAGTGAAATACTGCATATATGTGAATAGACGGTTGTTGAATTGTTATTCTAACTTTTGGAAATGTTTATGCATACTACACATGTTGTGAACAATTGACTGTCGAGTGCATGTGTTAGTGGTTGCAGGTAAAATGTTCATTTCTCCAGGGGGAGGGGAAGTATGACTCAGGAGAAGAACTTGGTTGGGTAACCGGTAACATAAACTATCTAAGCATATACACACACCAAATTAGAATGATTGAGTTGAGTCAGTTTGAGGGTAATAGGTAAGCCATCCTTAGCCGATATGTCTACATTAGGAGTCTTGTTTACTTCTGCATGTATTGGGAGATGTTATCTATTTGAGCTTGTGAGTTCCTTTCTTATATCACTATACTTGACTGATGAGTGCTTTTTTTTTTTTTTTTTTAATATATATATATATATATATGAGCATATACATATATACACATGAGCATTCATGTTTGGGAAGAATGTATATATGTATGTATATATAAATATATATATATAACACATCTCTGTGTGTTTGACTACCAAAACAGTAGTCTATACTTGATTATCGAATAAGTTATGGCTTTGCATGATATGGGTATTACATGCCTAGATATATATATATATACATTAATACACATCAGCATTTATGCTTGAATAGAGGAGTGTATATACATATATATATATATATATATAAGTATATTATTATTATTAGCATGTGAATGTTTACTCATTTGAATTCATTTGAATACCAAATATAAACGTATTTGATTATCATGGAATATATATTTGTGGATATATATATATATATAAGTACTTGTTTATAAAACAAATATATATAAATATATGATAATTAAATAGAAGTCAAATTATAAGTATGAGTAATGCCAAGCGTATATATACATAGGTATATATATATATATATATGTAATCTACATATTGGCTAAGTATTGATATATGATAGATCGATTATCAATAACAAGAGCTTGGGGGCCAATTATTTACTAAACCATAGGCCAATTTAATATAGCATATGCATGCACATTAGAGGGCCGAATATGTCTTGTTTTGATCAAGAATAAGGGGCGAACTATATGCTAAATATAGAGCACCAAATAAGTCAAATTGGCTAGAATACCTTAGTCGATCTAATATACGCAAACAACAAGTACATTAAGCTTGGAACGTGTTGTCCCTAATTTTTGACTTGTTAAAAATTGGGATAACCTATCAAAATTTTGAATAAAATTGAAGATTTTATCTTCTAAGGCACGTATTACGAGGTGCAAAGGTTGGAAAATTTTGGTTTTAGATCTATGGTCCCCTTGGACATCTTTTTTCATCCACTCATTCATTTTCATGAGTTTCTGGGTCATTTTTCTTGTGTTTTTGGTCAATTTCGGGTTTCTGGGGCATCACTGCAAGTAGGGGTTTTGGTTCGATTTCACTTAAGTAACTTCTTATGAGCTCCAAAAGTTCCTCTTTCTTTTTATTTTTAAAAGTGAACTTGTTATGAGCTCCAAAAGTTCCTATTTCTCTTTATTTTTAAAAGTGAACTTGTTATGTGCTCCAAAAGTTCCTATTTCTCTTTATTTTTAAAAGTGAACTTGTTATGAGCTCCAAAAGTTCCTATTTCTCTTTATTTTTAATAGTGAACTTGTTATGAGCTCCAAAAGTTCCTATTTCTCTTTATTTTTAAAAGTGAACTTGTTATGAGCTCCAAAAGTTCCTATTTCTCTTTATTTTTAAAAGTTCACTTGCAATGAGCTCTAAAAAGCCCGATTTTAACTTATGTCACTTGCAAAGTGCTTATAAAAACCTGATTGGAGAGATTTTTGGCATGAAGAACACTTGGCGAGGTCTGCAACTTTATTGAATCCCCCATTTTTGCTCTACCATTGCCACATTTGTTTGATTCATGTAACGTTCTAAAATGCAAAATGTCATTCATTTCATCTCATACGCCTTCACAAAAACCCTTCTATCATTTAAATGCCATTTCATGATGAAAACATCTTTTGGCTGAAAAATGTTTTTCCCTCTTTCCTTTTCAGCATGCCTTCCATTCAAAATGTTTTCCATTTCATGTTATTGGCCCTTCATTCCATTTCATTTCATGTTCATTTCACCTCATTCACATTTCTCCATGATCTCATTACTATTTTCTGCAAAAGAAAGAAAGAAAAATGATGCCCTTGGCTGCAAATCGGGATTTTATAAATCAACTGCAAGTAGGGGATTTTGACTGCAAATGCAAGTAGAAGTTTTAAAAATAAACTTTCAATGACTTCTTATTTTTCCTACCTTGCACTTTGTTACTTGCAATATGTTCCAAAAATCCCGATTACATACTTGCACTTGCAGTTAACCTTCCAAAACCCGAAATTGAGCTTTGGCCTCATTTTTGCAGCCCCTTTGTCTCATTCTCGTTAGTCCTGCTTGCGCACATGACCTACCAAATCAATAATATAAGGCATTGGCCTTATTTTTCAAACAAATTCCAAGGCTGGAGAATGATACAAAGGAAGAACAACAACATGATGAAGCTACACAAGGAGTTGAATAAGTGACATGATTGAGCATAGAATGCTTTCAAGACATAGATGGAAGAATATTTTCCAAACAGCAGCATGAAGGCCCAATCAAGGATGATGTAGTTCAAGTCGTGTCTTTAGACACTTAGAATAGTTTCAATTGTGTACTTGTAATTTAGTTTTGACAAATTACATGTTAAATGGAAAAATGTAATTACCCATGATAGTATCACTTGCAAAGTTGTAATTTGTAATTGCATGTAATAACATTTCAAGTCAAATTACAATAGGACTTGTAATGTTGAATAAGTCAACTGCAGTTAGTTAGTGGTTGAGAGAATTTCTCAAGTTAGTTGGGATCCTCCCACCTTTTTCTCAAGGCTTCTCTCCCATAAATACTTGAGGGGGTCAATTGTAATCTTTTATCTTTTGGCAATGCAACAAAACTCTGCTAGTTTGTATGTGCACTTTAAGACTTTGAGCTTAATTGTAAATCAGATTACAATCAATTAAAAGAGGCAAATTGCTTTCAAAATTTGTGTTGATTCAAGGTGTTATGTGACGACATTTTCTGTATATTGATTGTCAGTTTTGTAGTGTTGTACAAGAGGGATTCAAGCTCAATTTTGTAGACTTTGAGTTGCTTATTGCGTTTGGAGTTTTAGAGAAGTTTCACTCTAAATATCTGCAGACTTTGTGCTATAAATGTTGAAGATTGAATTCGTAATTTGTATTTAGAAATTTAGAAGAATTGCAAGACTTTGTGCTCATAATAATTCCCATTTGAAGTAGTTAATAGGTGCAGAATACTTAAAGACTTTGTGTTGTCTTGTGTTGTATATTGTTCTTAAGTAATCATTTTAAAAGGGTAGATAGGATTTCAGATCTTTAAGACTTTGTGCTTGGTGGTTGTTTTCCCGTCCCGGAGGAGGTGACGGAAGTCTTTGTGCTTTCAGGAAACTTCATTTCCTCTCTCTCAATTTCATTTCAAGGCTGCTGTGATAAGTTTTCTTAAAGTTTGTTGTTACTTTTCTGTGAAGAGAAAAGAATATAATCCTTCCTGAAAGAAGAGGAAAGATTGTTGTTCCATCCATTTTAGTTTTAGTTAGTTAAAAAGGGGGAGCCTTCCCTAAATTAGGAGAGTATTATACTCACACACTGTGGCTGAAACCACAATTTTGCATATCCTCAAGGTATACAAAATTTTCAACCAACAGAATGCATATGATGTAAAGACTTTGTCAAACTAAGGCATAGACTTTCAGCCAACGCATCAAAACTAGGAAGAAACGTGGAAGCAGTAATACCACCAAGTTTGCAAGGTAGATCGCTGCCATTTAATGGACATTTGCTTGCTTTGATATCGTCTATTTCCAGCAATGAATGGCAGTGGATTCATAAGGCTGTTTTATAGTCGAATGAGACTATGGAATGAAGGTCAATGTTGGAAACGTATGTGGAAACATATGCTTCAATCTGCAACCTCTGACTTAGTCGACAAAGTAGATGAGGAAAAGACATGGACTAAGTCCAACACAATTATTATGTTCAGTCGATTCAACCCATAAAATAGTCGATTCAAGTTATGTGTTGATGATTTATGATTGATTTATTTCCATCATTTAGAAATCACACCAACTTGGTAGTTTTGGCGCCACCTCTATTTCACTTTCCTGTAGATGTTGATTTGGGAGAAAAATACGAATTCTCCATGTGCAGTTTGAAATGGTCTTTTGAATGTTGTCAATATGGAAGTCGATCTATTATGCTTTATGCTGAGTATGAGCTTGAACTGTCGTCACCTTTAAGTTGAATCGTGCTGCAAGGAAGTGGTGTCATTCTACATGCTAAAACTATAGGATTTTTGAAGGTTGGATACTCTATAAATAGTCGCACCAACTCAATTGCAACATATCATTATTTGCAACCATTCATATTCATTCACATTTCTGTATTCTTGTGTGACCATTATTTCCATTGATAGAGACGTATCATACCAAGAGTATACTGTAATGTCCCCTTTTTACGACACCCTCTTTCAGTTAGGGTTGATCTGGGAACACTTACTACTTTTAGTAAGTGTTATCTTTAGCAAAGGGTCTGGTTCAGCGCTTCAATCTTTGGTGGGCCTCCTCGAGCGTCTCAATCTCTCTCTAGCTTAAGTTTTAGGAAGCATTTTACTATTTTTAGGACTTTCTAAAAATAGTAAGTCAGTTAGGGTTAGCTGGGACTTTCCATTCTTAGCAGGGGCAGTTGGATGCTCACTATCTACAGTGAGCCATGGTGCGACGTTAGTTTCTCTCCAGTTGAGCTTTGGATGGTAACTTACTAAAAAAAGTAAGTCAATATTTGGAACACTGGACCAAGTTAGGCTTGTCAATGCAGCATATTCAAATGATAAAGTCACATTGAGGAGATTATTTTAATATTTGATTTATGCCTTGAAATGTGTGCTTAATAAAGTTACTTTATATTTGTAAATTAAAAAAAGGGTCATAAGGGGGACTCATTAAAAAAGTGACCAAGGCGCCTAGTCAATCAATTTAAAGTTGTTTATAAAAATTAAATATATCATTCACACCTTGGGCGCCCAAACTAAGGAAGGAAAGGATTAAAAATTAAATTAAAATCAAAGGCTTCTTGAAGTTGGCGTGGGTTTTGGGATTAGGGGTTTTTCCCTAACTTTGCTTATGATAAAAGTTATTTTGGAAGCTCATTTGGGAGTTGGGAGTTTGAAATTTATAGGGATATGTTGTTGGTGTGTTGCCAGGGTATTGTAGCACGGAATTAAGGACGTAGCCCCTCAAATTCTAAGACTTGTCTCGGCAGTGAGAGACCTGCTCAGACTTGTGTTGGGTGATTTCATACAGAGATCACAACTGGGCTTAAATGAGGAAGATTTATCAATATTTCTGATTGGATTTCAGTTGTTTGGAGTGTGTGGATGTTGGTTTTGGTGTGGTGGATTTCTCTTTCAGTTTGGGTGTGTTATTTTAGCAGTTTACAGGAGATTTCAAGTTGAACTAGAGAACCTTATTTCTGCTCATATCTCAGAAAAGAAGAAAGATTTCAAAATGGGTAGTTGGAATATCTACTCTCCTATCTAGGGCGACCCTTTCAAGCTTTATTTCAAAAAATTTGGAGGAGTTTTCAATTTGTTGGAGGAAATCGCCCCTTTCTAGGAGGTACGGCCTCTTAGGGTTTAGAGAGCAGGGTTTACAAAGCTTAAAGGAGCCATTTTCAGTTGATTTGAATACCCTTTACAGTGTTTTTGGACGCCATACATCCAACACGCAGAGTCTGGTAACTTGGAGTGGTGGCGTAGCTTTCAGGAAGGCCAATATATTGTTGTTATGGCACTTTCTCGAAGTCTGTTAAACATTAAATCTGCTGTTGATATTGATGATTGTAAGACTAAAAAATATTGGAAAGAAATCAGAAAATTTCTTAGCTTCTGAAAGTGCTTTGTCTTGCTTAATTTACTTCCAATTTCATTTTTTGTTTATGTTATCCTTGAAATTATCACATGCAATATAAAAACCTTCAAAACATTGTCAAACACTTCAAAAAACAATCCAAACAGCAATCAGCATACAGGGAAAAAAAAAAAAATTGGGGTTGTTTATTACAGTGGTATTAGAGCTAGAACTTGTCTGCCAACCAATGGATTTAGTTTTCTATGAGCCAGAGTGATAGAGAAAGGAGATATTTAGAAAGGGGTAGAAGAAAAGGAGAGTTTTTGGGAACACTGGTCATCTTCAGAAGAAGAGCAGCAATTAGAAACTTTATCCAGTGGGTCTTCTAACACAGGAAGCATGGGTGACAGGGATAGAAATGGGAATGAAAGAAATAACAGGAATGGGAGAAATGAAGAACCTCCAAACAGAATGGCAATTTACTTGACACTTTGGTTAGGGGATAGTTGAGGGCAGCACAACAACAACAGGAAACAAATGACAGGATAGCAGATTTGGTGCAGAGATTGGATCAACTGGGTCAAGGACATAGGGTAGGACAGCAAGGAGTTGGCAACCAAGGAGCTTTAGCAAGACCTCTCATGCCTAACTTTCCACATAGGATAGAAGCTCCCGTGAACCCCGAGCTTACATTATTGGAGCAGCAGGATCAATTTAGACAAGATTGGATGGATGCAGGACCCGGTTTTTAGATGGATATTTCACTTCGAGATTATATTGACTTGAGGATGAGACACTCTAATCACAGGGGAAATAGAGACCAACAATATGAGCTACACAAGAAAGTAGGGAAGCTCACACTTCCTTATTTCAATGGGTTTGGAAAGATGACAGCAAGGGCGTGGGTACATGTTGTGACCTTTTCACACATCGCCCCATTCAAGATGGGGACCCCCTAATTTTTGCTCCGTTTCGGTCTTTTGGCTTGGGTTTTTTTCCTTCTCTCTCTCGCTCTGTCTTTTCTGGTGTCCGTCTTCCGGGGGTTGTGTCGTCTTTGAGCTTAAACATGAAAATATTGGCCAAGTTTAAAATTAGGGTTTCATCATTTTTGGTCAATTCAAGGTCAAGTAAAGCGAGAAAGTTGAAAATTGAATTTAACGTTGCTGTCAGCAGACATCCAGCAGGCTTCCAGCAGAGTCTCACCAGATTCCGAGGTACTTACTATTTTTAGTAAGTATGAAATTCAGGGCGATTTGTCAGCTATTTTGAGATTCCGATCATCACACTGCATTCAGAGTGTACCAGGCTGCTTGCATGCCAAATTTGAGCAAAAACGGATAACTTACTATTTTTAGCAGTCCGGCTTCCGGCACGAATTTCAGGATCCAGATGCAGAGATTTTCTTTGCATGACTGCATATTCCTTCTGGGTTTTTCAAGACCTTCGCAACGATGTAACATGCAAGTCGAGATGACCACTTCGGGGATTCGACCTTAAGGCTATTTTTAGGAGTTTGCATGTCGAGGCTTTTCTTTGCATAATGGTGGATTCTGACCGGTTTTAGCGAGAGCCAGCGATGAACGACGCATGCAAGCGAGGATTCTCACTCGATTAAGGAACTTGCTATTTTTAGCCGGTGTATCCGGGCTTCCACGGCGGTTAGGGATCCGAAGTCGCGGTGCCCGCAGCGAAACAGCGAATCTTTTGATACGCGTACAATGCAAATTAGGGTTCCAACTTGAACCTAAAAATAGGCATCAAAAGTCAAAATCTTAGAAACGATGTAAACCATCGCGTCAGTTCTTCAAACTATCTGGTGAAATTTCAAGTCAAATGGAGCACTTACTATTTATAGTAAGTCAATTTGAAACATGCTAAAATAGTAAATCAGGCTGCGTAGATGCGATTAATGCGACCCGGCGAGGTCCGTGGTTGGTCGACTCATTCAAATTTCAATAATCGAGCAAGACTACTCGAAACATGAGCTTACTATTTATAGTAAGCCACCTTCAAAGCAGGCTATAAATGGCGGGAATTTGACTAAAAGTTCACCGGTCATCGACAAGTTGATAAGAGCATAGCGACGCTATGTTTAAAATTCGAGGAGGAGCCATTAGAGCTTGAAGTCAGAATTCGAAGGAATTTTATAATCTTGGGGGCAGTAATTTGCTTTGAGGATGATAAAACCTAAGTCTGGAGTCGTCAATGAGGCGAACAAAAATCATTAAAGGCGAGAAGAATCAAAAAGTCAATGAAATTTCCATCCTGCTGGCGAGGGGCAAATAAAATGAAAGAAGAAGTTAAGAAAAAATTTTTAAAGTATAAGAAAAAAATCACTTCCAGAGGAAGAAATAGCCATCCTTCACAAGCTTGTCGCTTAAAATTAGAAAAGTCAACAAGGTCAAACATTTTCATCCTTCTCCAAGGCCAAAATGCGCTCAAACTGGGCCATGTCAAGACAAAACGTGGAAGGTGAAGAGTCACCCAAGGATGTTGGAGAGTTCATCCACCAGCAGGGGTGAAATGCGCCCAAGGTTGCAAGGGGTCAACAAAAAGTCAAAGTTTTTATCCTTCATCACATGCAAAATGCGCCCAACTTGCAAGCTTGTCCTCCTCACCCTCCTAAATGCGCCCAAATGAGCTCACATGAAGACAAAAAACGGAAGTTGAAAAGTCACATGAAGGCATTTGCAAGTTCGTCCTCCTCCTACAAGGAAATGCGCCCATGTTTGAATGGTAAATGGTAAATACAAGGGGTAAATAAGGTGAAAAGTGTTACCTAGCATGGTGAAGGCTTGTACGTTATCCTCCTCCACACTTAAAATGCGCCCAAGGGGAGTTAAGTGTGAAGTATGCGCCAAATGCAAGGGAGTTATAAGGTGTTAGAAAATATTTGCTAGGCGTTGGAGGTGTTAAGTGTGAAGTGTGCGCCTAGAGCAAGGGAGTTATAAGGCGTGGAAAATATTTCAAGGTGTTGAGAGTTAAAATGAAGTGTGCGCCTAGGGAGTTATATGGTGATTTTAAAAAAAAATCTTATAGGCGTTGAAATGTTTTGAAGTATGCTAGGCGCCTCAGGGAGAAAATAAAATGTTTGCTAAGTGTTGAAAAAATTCTCTAAGGCGTTGGACTTTTAATGAATATTTTCCAAGTGTGGAGTGAAATACAAATGTACAAGGCGTGCCGGGAATATAAAATTTTCCAAATGAAGTTGATAGAAATTTCTCTCCACTGGCAAATGAAATAAAAAATTTTCTAAGGCAAGTTCTCAAAATGCAAGAGATGATTTAAATATTTTCTAAGGCAAAATTATTTTCCTTAGAAAATACGCCTAGAGCTCCAAGTTGATAAAATTTTCCGAGGCGAGCAACTTTTCTCAGTGATAAGATCCAGAGATGATGATATTGCAAGGAAATTCAATTTTCTTCAAGAAGTCAGGGCAACACAGAGTGATCACAGGCGAAGAACGAGTTTAAAATGATGGAAATGATATTTTTTCTAAGGTTCAAAATTCGAAAAATTAAATGAACCCGTTCGTTGGGTACCCATGGATTCGAGGCGTTCTAGTGAAAATTTGCTTCTGGGTACTGGACGTTCGTAATGATGAATGAATTTCTAAATCTTTCAAGCTTCGCCAACACTTTTTCAGTGAAGAATTTAATCAGTGCTTGAATTATGAATTTTCCTAAGGGAGAATTTTAAATTTTCTGAGGCAAAAATGAATAAAATGAGTTTTCAAGTGAATTTTCTTCAAACGATGAATACGAAGGGAATTGCCTAGATAATTGTGATTAAATTCTTCGAGGATGAATTTTCCAGAGCAGATGATGAAGTTTAAAATTCGAATTCAAGTAACAGAACTCCGGCTGGTGAGTTAAAAGAAGATGAATTAAATTAAATTTTCGAAAGTAAAATCCAGAACGCCAGTCAAAGTCAAGTTTCTAGAAGAATAATATTCCCGACAACTGGAGACAAGTGTCAGAAACATCAGAGAGGGAAAATTCGAATTCTTGAAGTGGAGTAGTGGAGTTTAATGGCACTGGCTAAAAATAACGTCTTCTAGAATTTGAATTCTAGCTATAAAATGGAGAGGTTTTTCATTTGTTTTCACAACTGGAAAAGTCGAACTTGCTCTGAGAGTGAAGTATTGCAGCAAACTGTTGCTTGGAGAATTTAAAATTCGATTTTTGCTGAAGAGGTGCGCCATTGCTGAAGTAGAAGAAGGTACGCCTTGAGCTACTGAGAGGTATTTTGCTGAAGCTTAAGTTGCTGAGAGTTGAAGAGGACGTCTTAAGTGTTTGAGGAGGTACGACTTTGCTAGTGGCTGAAATCTGATTCATTGAGGTAAGTACGCCGATTGCTAGGAATTTGGATTCAAACTTGCTTATCTTAATTGAGCTTAGTGAAGTAAAACGCCATTGCTGGAGTAGAATTGAAAGAGACGCCTTGTATTGAGTTGAAATGTTGAGAACTCGAAAATACGAAAGTGCTAGTTTGTGAGATTGCTAGTTGATAGTCTGAAGTGCAAAGTTAAGAAGTTCGCTATGTGCTGATTGCTGGTTTGAAGTGCAAGGATATAGAAGTTTAAAATTTGCTGATTGCTGATACGATGTAGTAGAAGTTCAATTTGTTGAGTGCTAATTAAGAAGTAAAATCATCGGAGTTCACTTAGAAATCTGTTCTAAGTGTCGGAATTCAAATACATTCAAGAGAGGAAGCTGAGGTTTGCAAACACGAGAGTTATTGCAGCTTCTAGAATTCGACTGCAGCCCCCTATCATGCCTTATTTTATTAAATTTAATTGCTGATGAAATGTTTGTTATGTTGCAGATGGCTGAAGCGAGGACAACCGGAAAAGACAATGGTGCCTCCAGACAAGCTGTGATCAAGAAGCTCAGCAAAACATTCACGCCGGAGACGAAGTTTATTTCAAAGCTGGGCAAGTTGACGGATACGAACTTGGGCTCTGTCAACCTGGAAACATTCAAGAAGCGAGCTGTTGAATTGGAAGTCATCGGGCGTCGGTCGCCGCTGCTCGTCGAAGTGGGTTATATGCAGCCTTGCTTGAAGCTGGTTTCGCCCGGCTATTGATGTTCGGAGTTATTGTGGTGTAAGTCGCCAATGCTACGAGAAGGCTGCCGATTCGATCCGACGCGAGATGGCCAAGTGCTTGCCAATCTTACTCCGTGACCATTGGTGAAGCTTTTGGGATCCCGGTGCATAGAAACATGATCTACAAGTCCAGGGAGCGAGCGGAGCGTATGTATGCTTCTGCTTTTGAGCGATGCATGGATACAATTAATACTCACTGGATGAGCACTCCGAAGCCTTCTCGAACGAAGTTGCCGAAACAGATCATAGCAGAGGACCTGAAACAGGAGTATTGTGATCTTATCATGTTGCTGAGCAGGGTTGGTGGTTGCCCATAGTCTTACATTTTTGAGCCTTGGATGTTTTATTACATCAACCTGGTGTTAGAGGGCAAGGATTATGTCAATTGGGCTGAGATGATTAGTGATAATATACATGAGCAGCTCCTGAGTTTGCGGAGGACTAAAACGTTTTACATGAGCTCCTATCTCATTTATATGTTGGCACGGATGACGAGGTACAGAGGAATTTCTTACAAGGAACCCATCGGTTGTGGCTCCCACCAGTTCAAAATTCATGAGGCATGTACGCAGTTGCACCTTTCGAGCACAACCCATTATAAGCGTGTCAACGATTCATTCACCATGTACATCACGAGGCTGCTCCAGGAGAGGTTACAGTGCAGAATCTCTAGAAATGCCCAGGAGCTAATTGAAAGGTATGGGTGCTGGTTTATTCAATTTCCGAGATTTTCATACGTTAGGCTGCAAGGTTTCTCGTCATACCCTTATAGGCTGCCTAAGTACCCAACAGATAAAATAATAATGCTAGAGATAGCTAGACAGTTGCTGGCCTTTGACAAAATCCAGAAGAAAAAGAAGAAAGGAGGGATAGAGTTTCCAATTGTGATGGGCAACTCGGATGAGGTTTGTCCTTCGATACAGGCGGCTAGGGAAGCTGAGAGCGAGCTTCAATTCTATCATTTCTCATATCACACAAGTAGACAACACTATGACCCGCACCATAACATTAACTGGGTGTTGTCAGAGGAATTCAAACACAAGGCCACCCTTGAGGATTACTGGGCTGATGCAGTTGATGAGATTGAAGTGAGGAAGAGAATGTTCTCTAGGTTGCCGATTACTCTGATCAGGGAGTGTGAGGTAGTTCCAGTTCCCGACCAGGTCAGTGAAGATATGGATGTAGTCCACCCGGATTATGCAGCAGTTCGAGATACTCCACTTCCACCTGTGGATTGGTCAGAGCCCGAGGTCGCAGATTTGGATACTCTATCCATCCCGGTTATGACATTCACCAGGGCATGGGTTGATAGAAAGGTGAACAGATTGAAAAGTAGGTCAATTGCTTTGACTTACAACTTGATGGGAGATCCCCGGAGGCGCCCACCCGAGGGAAGAAAGCAGTCTAGGACCCGAGTCGAAAGAAAAATAATTCAGCGGAGAACCTCCCACAGTTACGGTATAGCGGTACCTTTGGAACCGTTCTCAAGCATCTGGAGGTGTCTTTGTTTGCTGATCAGTACATTGAATCAGTGCAGGAGGCTGAGTGATATTGACCTCCGCGGAGGAGTCAATTGGCGAGTGCCCACTTGTACTGATGGGGTTGATCAGCGGGATCAGCGGGGATGATGAGAGGACCGGTAAAACCCTCCGGTTTGGCGAGGAGGAGTTAAGAGGCGACCATGAATGACGATGATGATATAGTGTCGGTGACACTTCCGGCCCTTGAGGGCGAATAAGCCTCGCCCGGAATGAGGGAAAGAGGTGGAGCGGGTTAGAGAGTAGAGAGCCTGGGAGCGGCCTTTCGATATACTATATGAGGTGCCTGATTGGCTTATAGACAGAATGCGAAGAAGCCCGAGCGAGGAAATTGATCCAGCGGTTGAGATGGAAGAGTTTTTGAACCGGATCAGTGCTCCTCCACCGAAGAAGAAGGCAAGAAATTTTTTGAAGATCTCCACTGATGAGGATGGCTCTCGTACTCTTCACGTAGCTGTCCCACAAGTCGAGTGTGACCGGAATGAAGCAGCTCCTGAAAACTATGTGGTCACCACTCTTGACTTGGGACGCCCTACTGGTGCACAGATCGTTGAGGAGTGTGATAACTCCTTCCTTGCCCTCAAGGATAGATTATTCAAGAAAGAAGGGAAATATAAGAAGTTGAAACGAGAACATAAGGCGTTAGTTGGATATGTACAGCAGTTGTCTCGTTCTCGAGGGCAGGATGTACCAGTGATAGAGCCTCCAGCAGATATTCCTAGAGAGTCGATCAGCGGCTTAGTAGAGTTGGGGAGGATGGCACAAGAGGCAGATAAATGGGTCACAGGAGTTCGTACCGAGACAGAGAAATTCATGGAGGACCTTGCCTTCGCCTTTCAACAGGCCTCTTCTATTTTGACACGGATGGATGCAGTGGATCATGCTTGGGGCGATGCTTCCATCTATCAGAGTAAGGTGATCCAGCGTCTTGAGATGTTGAGGCATGTGCCATTGCAGTTGATGATTGATGGAGGTGTCATTCAGGCGAATGACCGATACGATTTCTCTCGGTGGTATTCTTCAGCTATCACAGGGCGTGGCTTCTTCGATGCAGCACAGGCGGATTCAGCCAGGATACATAAGGCTATGGCCAACATCATAGATGGAGTTCAGAACACCTTTGAGGCCATATTTGCTAGGCGGCTGAGTCCAGATGAGATAAGTCTTGATAATTTGAGGGGTTTGCTGGTTCCCTTCTTCGCAGATGTTAAGACCTTTGTACAGGATGACTTTGAGAATATTGCTACATTCTCCACTTTGATCCAGAACACGCAGGACTCATTAGCTGCTTGGAGAAAATCTTGTACAAGGCACGAGCATTCAGTCACGGTGTTAGAGTTTCAGTTAGATTGTGTTCCACCGATTTCAGCTCAGGAGGTTGAGGCCGTACTTAGCAGATTTGTTGAGTTGGCAATCAGAGAGAAGGCAAATGGGAACACACTATTGGACGAGGAGCTTCTAGAAGACTGAATATGGATCATTTATTGCATTTGCTATTTTTGGGAGTGAGTGGGAATCTTTGATTCATTTAATGTACCACTCCCTATTCTGGCAGTTTTTAGGGTTAGGGCTGAGGTGGCACGATTCTGGCCACTCTATTAATTGTAACCCTAGCCGTCTTTTGGGACTTGGCTAGCTATAAAAGGGGGAGTCCCCCTCATTTGTAAGGCATTAGAATTAGAAATCAGAGATCATAGATTAGATCAGAGCTAGAATTGAGATAGAGTTAGAGCTAGATTGTAGAGCATTTTGCATAATTTGGAGAAGAGAGAAAG
>VDFB02127635.1:0-16967 GCA_007258455.2 Sequoia sempervirens
CATTGATGGGAAATTTCAGGCATTGATGATAGGTAGAAGGTACTGCTTGCATATCATGTATCCAAGGGCGTCCCAACAGTATGTTGTATGTCAATTCCCTATCTAAGACTTGGCAAACCACTTTTTGGACAATAGGTCCCACTTGAATGGGTAATATGATTAATCCTTTAGAGGATCTTTCTTCTTCATCATATGCTTTGATTGTGATTTTTCTTCTTGTATCAATGGCTTCATCTGAGTATCCTAGTGCACGAATCAGCTTTAAGGTACAAATATTTAAACCAGCCCCTCCATCTATCAGGACACATTTTACATGATGTTTATGGATAAGGACTTCAATGTGAAGGGCGAAATTATGCGGATGGGTGAGTGATACATCATCATGTTCAGAAAATGAAAGGAAATGAGGTGCAGATAGATGTCCCACCATAGCTTGGAATTGACACACATCCAGATTGTTAGGTACCGTAGTTGATACAAGAGCTTGTTCAAGAACCTCTTTGTGTGAGGGGGAAATCTTCAAAAGTTCCAAGATTGATATTTGTGCCGGTATTTTCTGCAATTGATCGATGAGATTATATTGATTAGAGGGAGGATCTACTGATGGGGATGATATCGATGCTCCTTTCAATATAACTTTGGATTGTGCCCTTGTTGTGGCATTAACCGGTTAGTACTCTTGTTTCCCTTTGAGTGTGATTACATTGATTTGGTTTTCAGATTTGTCCATATGTTGTACCAAATTGGTAGATGTAATGTCGTTGTTCTGATTGATTTGGTGGCATAACTCTTCATCCTCCTTGGCAGCAGAAAAACAAAGGATTGTTGCGTCATAAACATAACCAACATTTTTACCTTTGGTGTTTGCGGAAGAAGATTCTCCTTTCTGATAATTGGGTAGAGGATTTTTGAATGTTGTATGATCTTTGTTTGTTTGAGGGCCCTCTACAAATACTTTCTTTTGATCTATGAGGTCTTGTACCGCATGTTTTAATTGGCAACAATTTTCAGTCATGTGACCTTTATTTTGATGATAGTGACAGTAATGTAAGTCATTCCACCATGATGGTTTGACTTGAGGGTCCCAATTTCTAGCCTCTTGCACTTGAATGAGTTTTTCGTTTAAAAGTTCTTTGAGGACTGATTCCAATGATTGTCCTAATGGCGTGAATTTGCGTTTATTGGATGGTCATTGGAATGATTGGGCTTTTGTTTCTCCACTGTTTTGATTATTTCCTTGATCACTACTTTGTTTGACATTAAAACCATTGTTTTGTTTGTTTGTAGTGGTTGGTGTCAAGGTGAATACTGGTTTAGGTGCGTGTTTATCGATTATGGTATCAGTATTCTTGTTCTTTTGCCAAAATCTTGGCTTTTCGTTGTTGTTGTTAGAGGAATGGTTATTGTTTGAACCTTCAGTGAAATGTTTGATTGTTCCTCTTTTGATTAGAGCCTCTTCGATTTTAAGCCCTTTTTCGATAACTTGTTCAAATGTGGATGGACATTGTAAGTCCAATCTGTAGTTCATGTCATCTACTAAGTTATCAATGAACATCTCTATCTTCTCCTCCTCAGGAATAGATCTAGGGTATTTAGCAAATAGCCTTCTCCATCGTTGGAGAAAAGAGAGAAACTTTTCGCCCTTTGCTTGTTTGGTGTTGTAAAGTTCTTTTAAGGTTACCCCATGTTGGATGTTGAATGAGACGTGTGTTATGAACCTATTGATTAGTTCCTCAAAGGATTGAATTCCAGGTTCTAATTTAGAAAACCACTCCATGCAAGTGTTTCCTAAGCTTCTTGGAAATAATCGTAGTAAGTAAGAGTCCTCGTGTACGAACTCTATGTTCATAGCTCAAAATTCCCGTACGTGGTCAAACGGATCAGTTCTCCCATTGTATTTGTTATATGTTGGGTACTCACAATACCTTGGAAATGGTATCATGTAATGCTTGAGTCAAATGGATAAGGGAAAATGTCTTGTAATAGATATCTCTTTGTTGGCCCTTGTTGGATATTTTGGAACTGTAATTGTAACTGTTGGATTTGTCTTGTCAAAGCATCTATTTGATTTGGATTTTCTATATTAGTTGAGTTAGGTGTGGTTGTTTCCTTGAGTTGATTGACATCAAAGTCTTTAGGAAGCTTAGT
Organism: Sequoia sempervirens; assembly: GCA_007258455.2. NCBI lineage: Eukaryota > Viridiplantae > Streptophyta > Pinopsida > Cupressales > Cupressaceae > Sequoia > Sequoia sempervirens. Next base: position 2,149 of record VDFB02127635.1, read on the forward strand.
ACCTTTGTCAGCTAATAATAGAAGATACTTTTCCATGTCTTGCTCTAGCATCTTTTCCATAAATTTATGGAAATGAGGGTCTTGTTGAACTTTCTCGATTTCCTCTGCAGTTATTTCTTTCTCATGTGAGTTAATAAGAGGATCAGTGTTGCTATATCGTCCCCAAGGGTTTTCTTCAACCATGGCTGCTATTCTTTCATTTTCTTGTTCTTGTTGTTTTTGATATGCTGCTCGTGTGAAAATAGGCATACAAACATTTAAAGTTTACTCTAGACTTTGATCTTGGATTTGATTGGATAAGTGCCAAGGTTGTTGATTTAAAATCTGATTTCGTCTTATCTAGTTTCGTGATGAAAGGATGATAAAATCCTTGATAGGGAAACTTTGACAGAAAATCTCAGATTTTGGTGATAATGACACTATGCAAGATGCTGCAAGATCTAGGTGTAGAGGTAAATCTTTCCTTTTGTGTGTGACTTAAGTGTTCTGGACTGTGAAAAAAAATGTTTTGGACTGACGGAAACCTTGTATTCGATATAGGCAAACTGACAAAATTTCTTGTTAACTCTCTGTTTTTTCTGGTTTTATAGTAGCTAAAACAAAACGAGTAGCCTTCACAAAAAGCAGAAGCAGGCTTATCTTCACTTAATGAGGAACTGGCTAAAATAGAAGCTGAGTGCTAAAAGCGAGACCGGGCGTGCTGAAATGAATATTGAGTGCACTAAAATAGAGGCGAGATTGCGCCACGAAATAGAACCGAGGCGCACTAAAATAAAGACGAACGCTAAAATATAGAGACAGTGCTTGTATCCGTCACGAGCACATTAAACAAATCTGCGGGGAGCGCTGAAGCAGAGACGGAGTAAGCTAAAAGTCTGGGCGCTTACTAAAAACAAGACCCGGTAGCATTGGCAATGAGATACCGAGGGCGCTGAAATATAAGAGGCCAGTCGCTAAAACAAAGACCGAGGCACAGAAAGAGACCTAAGGGGTTTAAGACAGAAAAAAACTATCTTATTCTATGAAACTCACTTGGTCTGGTATCATATTGGATGGCAAGTTGTGGGATGTATTCTAGATGAATTCTCTGACTATGATTGTGGTGTTGCCTAAGAGCTCTTCTTTGGAAATATGCTTGTGAATCTAAGGGAGCTACAGCGTAGTCGTCTATATAACCTCTAGAGAAATCGTGATACCTATGAATAAAAGTTCTATGTTGGAGTAGAACTTTCCTGCTTTGATACAGAAATCTTTGTTTTCTTAGGAGTTGTTTGTATGCAAGTGTTCTCTTTGGTTTTCGGATTCGTTTGGCAAGAGATTTCTTGACAAACTTGGTGGATACCCAATCTCGAATCATGCGAAATCCACAAGTGTTTTGATTTTAAGGATTTTGTGATGATCTTATCTGAGTTTAATGATAGAAAACACAGCAATCAAGAATAGAATGGTTGTATTTAAAATCCTAGAATCTAAACAAGTAGTGTATGTTCTTAAGAATCAATGATTCTTCTTGATTTTCACTGGTTTGATAATAAGATAAAACACATCAAATAGACTCACTCCTAGAGACAAAAGGTCATCGTTATATACTCGAACGGCCCACAGCTTGGAATGCGTTGACTCACACAACCATGTCACCCCTAGAGGCGTGTTTTTGTCTTTTCGAGTCGCGTGCCATTGTGAAGTGGATACGGATACTGAGAAAGCAGTCAGCAGCAATTATATGGTGAGTGCTTGAGGGTAGATTCTTCCTGCCCGCACCGCAGGAGTATTAATGTTTGAAGCCAGCGGGTGTGCTTCTAGTTCTAGGTTCTTAGATAGGGTTTCCATTCAGAGCGGAAAATGGATAAACTCCCTCGAGAGACCTCCCAATCTTTAGAACAAAGATTTTGGGGATGGTTATCTTGCACACTTCCGTTGAAAGAGGGTTTCCCAAAATTCACATAAATTTTTAAGTGGGTTGGAATACCATGGATTTTGGTTGTCCCCACTCAGGTCGTTTCTGTAGGGTGAGTACTTTTTCCCACTACGACAGGCCTGTCTAAAGGTTTTAAGAAAACTTGAAATTGCATAAAGTAAATGGTGAGTTTGGTATTCTGATGCACCCAGTTAAGGGGAGAGCATAAACCTATCACCCAAACACAGCAAAAATGTTTGTTCTTTTTTAAAAACCCAAAAAGACAAGTGATTTACTCTAATGGAGATATTGCTCCATGATAAGCATGATGTTCAATTTTAAACCGCAAAAAGAAATGTGATGTTTCTATCCTAGGATTGGTGAATTTTAATCCATTTCTATCCTATGATTGGTAAGTTTTAACCATTTCTATCCTAGGATTGGTAAATTTTAATTGTTTCTATCCTAGGATTGGTAAATTTTAACCAAACGAAAAGACAGAAATAAAATCTGGCCGCGGACGCGTCGGATCCAGATGAAAGAAATGATTTTAAAGATGAAAAGGTGGCGCGCTGGAACAGTAACCGGGCATGCTGGAACAGTAACCAGACGCGCTAGAACAGTAACCCAGCGTGCTGGAACAGTAACCGGGCACGCTGGAATAGGAACCCGACGCGCTGAAACAGACCCCCGGCGCACTGCAAAAATTCACGATCCCGCGAAAACTTTCACGCCGATTCCTGTACGACACAATTTTCAAAATTTTAGTAAAATATGGGGTATTGCCCCACGGTGGGCGCTAAATTGTAAGCGGTAGAAGGGGAAAAACAAACTAAACTATGCATCTACGCTTCTAAATAGGATATTGTATCTAAAACTCAATGAATTTAAACTAATTTAAACTAAAAAGCTTCAGAAATCTATCTTATTACTCTCTAACTCTAAAGACTTCTCTAATTTACTTAGCTCTCAGATTTGTAAGCTAATTAAACTATTAAAATGACACTTAGAGAATGAGAAATGAATTATTCTACTCTAATATGATCTAAATGTGCAAATTCTATTCTAATGGCAGCCATGACTGCAAATGCTTGATGCTTGAATGCTGCTTGATGGATGCTGGAATGCTGGATGGTTTGGATGCTTGAATGCTTTGGAAACCTGCAGAGTAAGATTGCATTAGTTGGGATCCTTTTCTTGTAGCCCAAGAGCTGTATTTATAGCTTTCACGGCAGCACACTTGTACAGGAAACCGGGATGAGGGGCTGTGATTTTCTCTGGAGAATCCAAAGGCATGGGATGAGAAGAAGGAGCTGATCATGGAGAATGGTTTCTCCCCATGAAAACACCAGGCAAGATAAGAGGGAAGGTGGGTGGAAGGTTGTTGAGAGAATTTCTTGCAGGTTTGTCCCTGAAGCTTTTCCCGTGAATGGCAGTGCCATTAATTTGATTGGTGAGAAATAAATTTTATTGGTGAGTGAATAGTGCAAATTTTATGCATAAATTTAAATATTTTTAATTTATTTAAATTTAGCAAAATGAGGAATAAATAATTTAATAAATCAAACTATAGGGTTTGTTTTATTAAATTAAAAGGAGAATGATAATTAAATAAAAGATTTTTAGCAATCTTTATTTAATTAAGAAGAAATATGATTTTAAATAACACAAATTATTTAAATTGTGTATTTAATTTTAAGATAGAAGTAATAATGATAATAATTAAATAAAACAAAGTTTTTAATTTTGTTTATTTAATTAAGAGAGAAATAATATGATGAAAATATTAATAATTAAATAAAACAAAGTTTTTTGATTTTGTTTTATTTATTAGGAGAAAAAATAGAAAGAATTAATAAATGAACTTAATATAAATAAATATTTCTATTTATTTACTAGAAGTAGAAAAATTTAAGATTAATTAATCAAATAAGTCATATTCAATTAATTAGATTCGAGACCATTTTACGAGGTGTCTACCATCTTTCAAGGGAGATGAGGGAAAGGACAAACAAGACCTTCATGATGCTCAATAATTGTACCTTCTTTCACCAAGATACTTTCGTCACTAAAAGGAGAGGTATCAGGAGAAGAACAATTATGATCATCATGGTTATCCATGCTTATATTCACTTCTTTCACATCATCCTCACAAATAAGAGAGATAGGAGGGGGTGTAAGTTTAAGGAAAATGCTAACATTTTCATTTTCTTGCACTAAGAGACTCTCATAACTAGGGCATGCATTGAATGAATTACTAACATGCTTATTGAATAACCTTTTCTTTGAAAACTTGGAGAAGATTGAAACTAAAATTTGGAAAAAGTAAACCATGGAAACTGGAAATGCAATTTTCATTTTTCAAGCAAGATATTTTTTTGGTGCACGATGCAATAATTTAAAAATGAAATGTTGTAAATGCAAAATTGAATTTGAGCAATTCATAAAATGAGCTAATTTAAGCTAAATATAATGAAATGCATGTTACAGAAACTCAACCAACTAATACAAATAGTTAACAACAATAAATAGAAGCTAAAAAACAAGGCTTTTAGTATTGTAAATGATAGTTTTAGGGGTGCAAAGAGACTAAGTCACCCAAGGTGATGAATAAGTCCCAGTGGGGATTTTTTTATAATTTTTAGATTTTTTTGATTGATTTTTATGTTTTTTGTGCTGTATGATGCAAAATTTCATAAGTTTTTAATGATTTAAGATGCCAAAATGCAACCTATATGCACTTTCACTAATGCAAAATTTTAAACTCTAGAATGCAAATTAAGTAATTAAAAATGCAATGCAAGCTAATTCTAGGATGATGATGGACTCCAAATTAAACAAGAAGGTATTTGAAAAGTGGGTTCACCAAAATGAACTGAAGATTTTTGTCACCTCTTGCACCTCTAGGGTTTTGTATCTAAAAGGAGAGAGACAAAGATCAACATTTCATTCAAGAAAAACCCTTGAGATTTCAATGCAAGGGAAATTAAAATCTAACAAAGGGAGAGTTATAGGGAATAAATAACAACAAATGAGGGGTTCACTATTAATGCAAAACTTAGAAAATGTAAGATGTTTCAAAACACGATGTGGTATGCAAACATATACTAAATGACCTAGAAATAACCTTGAAGCAAAACATAAAAATGTAAAACTAAATATGTGCACCTAGAAATGTGTTGAGGATTGGAATGAAGACTTGAAATACTATGGATTCTAAAATTTTGACCTATTGGGACACTTGCACCAATCTAGGTGACTTAGTCACAGATCTAGAAAATTTTGTCAGGGCCCATCTCAACCAAATGGGTATCCAAATCTACAAAAATATCTCAAAAAAATGTATAGTGGGACTCATACGCCACTAATGGAATATGAGTCCACTTTGGATTTTTTTAAAAATACGCTAGTGGAAATGGAAGCTCTCGTTCTGCTCTTTTGGTTCCTCTAGGTATTTAGATCTGAAACTGCCAAATTCGGGCTTGTAAGTGATTTTTTGTGAATATTTTTGACCTAGAAAACAAGGAGATGTCTTCAACAAGTTTGCAACCTATTCTTTAGTGATCTCCAAGCTTTAAGGGTACCTAGATCTACAAACACAGAAGGTAAGAAAGATAAATGTTGAATGTTAGGGAATGGGGGTTTTCCTTGGTCAAACCCCTTTTAGGTAATTAAAAAAAATGAAGAAATAAGATGAAGCATGAACATGGAATGAAGGAATTAGAAACTTTTCATGATGATAGATCTTGAATTTCTACAACAATGGATGAAGAATTTTCCCTTGAATATCTTAGAAAGTTATCTTGATCACTTGAAATGTTAAAACCCTACCTTGCTTCACTTGAGATGAATAAAGAATGATGAATGGATAATGAATGAGTTATGAATTAGGGTTTAAAATCTTTATTATATAGGAAATCCACCTAAAATTCTCGTTACTTTGATCCCAAAGGTCGGCATGGAAGAAAATTAAACTTAAAACCTATTTTTTCCCGCTGAAACCTCAAAAATGGCTCGAAAGGGACTAAGCCACCAAGCTGGGTGAATTAGTCCCACCTAAATGGGACTCATTCAACCAGGTGGGTGACTTAGTCCCACATGGGTTCTTTTGGCAGTTGGATTATCGGGGAGTGAATAAATTAAGCTCTTATGTTGTTCTAGTCAGGGCTTTGATTAAAATAAGCCTTAGGATGCATATTATGAGGTCATAGGGGCCTATTAATGGTGATATAAATGGTAATTAGGGCTAGGGACACAAAGTTAATTGTGAAAGTGTGATTAAATACACTTGACAACATTAAAATGAGGTCCACATAGCCGAGAAAGACACAACATCCAATGTGAATGTGTAAAACACATTACAACACTAGATTAGAATTAGGTTTAATTTACAAGCCTTTTACTGTGAGAATACAATTAAATATATTTTGCAACATTGAATTAGTGGAAAAATAGGTCCATTAGACTTTAATTCTTAATAAAAGTCTAGAAAAGTGTGAAAGTCATTTACAAAACTTTACAACACCTTTACAAGACATCGATAAATGTATTTGCAAGGGTCAAAGACCTAATGTGGATGTGTAAAACAACACACAATAATAAATCAAGGAATCATTAATTATTCCCAAATCAAGCAAGAAGATACTTTTTTCTACATTACACATGCCATCAATGAAAGGAATATTAGTGCATACCAAGTTGCATTGTAGGTTTCATGCTTTAGCCTAGTTCTTTTTACTAGCTATAATGGGGGACAAGCATTCCATAATACTTGTAATTTTAATAAAGTATAAGGTGTAAGTGTAAAAAAAACATCACTCAAGGCCTTTAACAAAATTATGTAACCCATTAATCATTTATATCACACAACCATATAAATTATATATTTAGAAAGTTTTGTGGCTTTAATTGTAGACGCAAGTCTTTTTACAATAGTATCAACCACCTCTAATTGTATTAAGAATTAAAATTTAGAAACCATACATTAGTAAATCATAACATAGGTGACTCAAAAATTACTTTTGATATAATAATTCTAATATTAAATTCTTGAGATGGGTAGATCCTAGAATCCATCACCTGGTATTGGTGAAAGCCTATCTAAACCTTATAAAATTAGGTAGCTCCTAACATGTATCATATACATGCTATTGTTGAAATATAATCAACCCTATTATATGAAACAATATTTCTTTTTGTAGAGGAAACTCCCTAACTCATGTCATGCTAGAGCAATGATATGCCTATCTATAAGTGGGTCAAATTTTTACATTTTTTTTTATCACCTCAAAATAAGTGGTACAATCCATGTTAATAGAATAATTATTCTCTATTTATGCAATTATAGAGTATATTTCTCTACCATTTTTGTGATGCTAACAATTCAAATCATGCATCAACATTAGTTCAAATCTCACAGGCATGTGCAGGATTATCATGGAAAAAACAAGCCCTTAAGTGGCAAAAAATTCAGAAAAATTAGAGTTAGGCAACTTGATGAAAAAATTTGAATAAGTTATCTATATTATTTCAAAAATATGTAAGAATTAAATTTGTAGAAAATTGAATGTAGTTTCTAAACTACTAGGTTTATTTTTATTTTTTAAATCTATTTGAAGTGAAAATTTGAATTTCAATGCGGTAGTACTTAAATTTTAGGGGACAAAATAAAGTAGGTGTCACGTCTGACCACCTAATCACAAATAACATGATAATATTTTTATAAGATTTTAGATGTAAAGTAGAGACTCATGTCCCAATGTGATGCATATTTTTTTTGAAATTTTTTTCCAAGTAAATAACTAATATGAATTTTTTTTATTACAAAATTTGAAATATAAAAAATGCGTGGACTGAAACCACCGCCATCGGTCAAAGAAACTTCATTAAATTCAATTTTCTTTTTTAATCTTACTCATTCCCGAAACATAGAATGTAAACATGTTTGGATTCAAAAATGTGATACCGTTTGAAAGCTATATATATTTTTCAATCAGCCTATCGATGAGGACTTTAGTCGCGGTAAATGACCGGTGGCGGTAAAGTGAACCTGTTGATGGAACCATAAAGGCCGCTCATTCCGTCAATTTGGGGTAAAAATAAAGTCATTAATACACATACTCTACATACCCATCATCGGCGGATCTTACCCTCACGATTAAAGGGCAAAAATTGATGTGGGAACGACTGTTTGCGGTTGATGTGTTGCTAAAAGGACCGGTAACACCATGTTATAAACGCCGCCGGTGCCGAACCGATAAATCAACCATGAACGGTTGGGTTAACAGACAATTCGCCAAAATCGCGTGAGCGGACTTTATCACGGTTCCATTGGTTTGACGGGACGTTCATTTGTGTTAACAGTATCCTCAACACGTTGTGGTGTTTGTTGAACAAAATCATAAGTAGTCGTTGGTGAATCTCGAGGTAAGGACCCGTGTTTGTGTGTTCTATTGGTTGCCATGTTGTATTGTTGGGACATTTCTCGAACTCTGTGTCAAGTTCCTAATTAGAGCAAGTAGAACATCCATACATACAAATATTTTTTCACACAAGAAAATCATTGTGGCTTAAATCATCATCATCATAAAGTGTAAGTTAGTAGGTTTCCATAACTTGTTTATAGTTAAATCATAGAAAGGTTTATCATGCCCTTATATCTTGGAAGAATATACCTCACTAGGTTTAGAGGCTAATTTATAGCTTCCCATGCTCCTCATTGATCCTAGACACAAGACTATATGTATCAATATCCAAACAATATTTACTCTAGTTTAGATAATATTAGAGGAATTATCACACATTCACTTCAAGATAGATCATAATGACACTAAATCTAAAATTTCATCCAAGACTTGACTACAATTTGGAAAGCCAAACAATCTAAACCTCATAGGAGATAAGCTTTAGGATGATGGGTTATCATTTTACAAGCTCAAACCTGTATATTGGGACCATATTAATTGGAAAGTAAGGTCACTACCATCTAATGGAAATTTATCCTCAATATAAAACATATTGAAAATGGAGAAATAGGATTATGAACAATCCCAAACCATAGCGTTATCCACTAAACCACCCCCCATGGAATTGGTTCAAGGGGCATCCCTTTCTGAAGGATTTCCTACATATCCACTTCTAAATAGGATCAAATTCCTATGTAGTTGTTGACGTGTGTCTTGGTACAACAACATGCAAACAGAATATTGCTACTCTGCTTCTCCTGGAAGAGAAATACAACACATGGATGTCTTAGCTCCCAAGGTCTTTGTAGTTGGGTCTCAACTGTGGTGATGTTACTCAGTGGTCAATGCAACAGTAATATTCAAGGGACCTGCTGGTGTTGAACTTTTTTGGACTATTCTAGGGTTAACCACAAATTTAAGTCTACTCTAACCAGGGTTTTTTAAGAAATAGAAAAAGATAGATCAAGGCTTTGGGACATAAAAGAATGATACTTCATCCGAATTAACTAGACCTATCACTTTCCAAGGAATTCCTAACTAAAACTGCAGAAAAAACTTAACTTATGACTAACACACAGATTCATTCATTCACAGTGCTGATTTCAATAGCAGATTGCAAGTCACCATTTAAACCAAACATAAAAAAAAACTTCATTCCTTGAAAGCTTCCTAAATCAGATGATCAACTCAAGATAAACAACATTCTGAAACACAACATGAAGGAGATTAAGATCTGGTTGCTTCTACTATTCATAGAATAGATAAGCAACATTTACAAAGCTGGCACCATCACCAGTGTACAAAAAATCTGTGGCTCCAAATTTTTTCCATTTACACTAAGAAAACTGAAAGATACATTAGTCTATTCAGAATCTAACTCCTACTTAGGAAGAAAAAAGAAGCTCCTATTACAAAGAATTAGGATCAATTTCTATCCCCCCTATTCCTATTTGTTCTAATCCTACCAGGTCTTTTCTTGGAAGTTATCTATCTAAAAGTTCTAACCTTTACAAAGAGGAAAGAATGCCTTATATACAGAGTGCATCAAAAAGAATGCACTGTCCCCCCCCCCGTGCTTTAGGGTTTACAAAATATCTGCTTCAAGGAGAGTCAGCTCTCAGATCTCTCAAAAGTGTTGGTGTTGCATTTAATGTGAAGCCTTATTGTCCATTCATGTTGATAGAATTTTGGGAAAGATATGTAGATCTTTTGCTGTTGCAACATTAACTCATCTATCTGTGTGTCCATACTCGAACTCTGTTGGAGTCACCTTGAATGCTCGTAATATCTCCATCAATACTGATCTACCTCTTTTCCAGTAGTCACTACAGCTGTCCCTGTGAGTCACAAATTCTTTCTTCCTTCAGCTTCTTTCACTTTTTGGACTTCCCTGTACATTGACCATCCCCTGGAAGAACCATCGGACCTCCTGTAGATCTAAACAATGTTGCCTGAGCTGATCCATCGCCGTCTATTATCAGAAAGAAACCATCTTGCTTGCATTCTGTTAGTCTTCTTTCCCAGGAACAGTCAATCGATCAAAGGGAACAATGAATCACTCTTTGGCTTCCTCTGATTGGTCAGGCATACGCCACGCTAGATTCTTAGGCAGTCAAGAGTGGTCCACCTTAAATCGCATGTTGGTGAGACACTTATTATGTCTCCATGATGTGATTTCATCTCATAACAATTATTGGCGTAGCATAGACCAGTCGCTGAGACCCCTTGTCGAGCTTTAGAAGTGACATCGAGCTCATTTTTCTATCAGGAAGACCTTATCAGGTCGGCAGCATGTCATGTTGAGCTCAGGATCTTTCACCAAACCCATTTATGTTTCTGGAGTCTCCCTGATTTCCTTTGTTTCAGTGTGACCCTCATAAGTCAGTGAGACACTACACTGAGTCCTATATCCTTCGACGAGCTCCTTCATGTTGGCGAGACTTCACTTCTTTGCCAAGACCTTACACCTAAGTCTTCTCTTTCGTCGAGTTGTTCACTAGTCGGTAGGACATCCTGAGGTCGGGGAGACACTTATCAACCCTTTTGTTTTCTCCCTCAGCCCATTCTGTTTTAGTGAAACTCCCCTAGTCACCTAGACCTCCCGACAACTTCCTCTTTTCTCCCCGCTCGCTCACTTTTATCGGCTAGACCAGCTCCTTTTGCCAAAACATTTCGACAAAGGCTACACCTCTGGGTGAGACATTCAATGGTTAGGGAGACCTTATGGCGACACTGCTATCCTTGATAAAAACCACATCTCTCTATTGCCCAAACTAGGGATCATCAGTGAGACCTTTCGTCGAACTCGTTTCCTTTCATCGAGACATCTCTATCAATGAGACCTTCATGTTGTTGTAACCTTCCTTTGTCGGGGAGATGTCCTATAGATACCTCATGTCTCACCAAAGGCTTTATAAGTTCACCCTTTTATCACTGTGACAACCTGATTCTCTCATCGAAGACCACTGATAGAATCCCCTTGCTCTGTGTCAGTGTGACTTAATGCTTTTGGCAAGACCACACACCAAAGATAGGACTCTTGCTGAAGTGATTTCCCACCCCGCGCTGGTCAGTGAGACATAAGGAAGTTGCTGAGACTTCCTCTGAAAGGAAAAATCCCATGCCGATGTGATGCCTGCACATGAATTTCACTCGCTATGACATCTCTAGGGTCTTGCCAACTTTTTCCTTAACTGATTTTTAGGAGCAACTGGATTGAGGGATGCCTTCCAACTGAGCTCCCCTAGCAAATATCATCATGCATAGGATTTAATCCTATATTCAACAAAGAAAACCATAGTGGAGATCATACAAATAGAAGTTAATTAATCAAAATCATCATTGAAATGAATCCTATGTTAGCAAGGTATTGTTAAATCTTCAAACAAAATGATCATACAAACAGTTTGGGTTTCAAGTCATCCCGCATAATCCAAGCCATAGAGGAATTTCAAAGAATTCTGATTCAGGCAGATTCTAGTGGAATGAACATGAAAACACTCATTAGAAACTTAATCTGATCATTATCAATCAAGGAATAGCATGTGAGATCTCAAAATAGCATCAATTAATCACAAAATGCATCAACATTTATTAACTAGTCCTGCTACCAAATACTTCTTCACATTTCACTAGATTATGGGGAAATCTGTGCAGGAGGGATTTCCACGAAAGAGAAGAAATTTTTACAAATCTGAAAAAAATAGGGGGCAACAGATTTCAAGAAAATCCAGAGGAGAAAGAAATCCGTGAAAATCCAGTCCACGCGGAATTCTGTGAAGACCAAAAATCCTCAAACAAAAGTGCTTAGCCGGAGTTCGAGTGAGATTCATGAAAATCCATATGGGGTGGAAAATCACAAACTCATGAGAAAACCTAAATTCCAACTGAGGAAAAACCAAAGTTAGACAAAACCAGAAGACAAACATGGAGAAACAAAAGAATCCCCAAAAGCAAAGCAAATAACAAAGGAAAAGAAACCAAAAGAGAAGGGGGACCCATTTTGTTCCAGAATAAAATGGGGTGGTTATGCAAGGCATAACAAACGATGACTTGGCTGGGAAAATGGTTCATCCATTTTCATGAATCTGAAGGATTCAACTACCCAAAACTCCTAGTTCACGAACATCAGAACTCCAGTTGGGTTAGTTTTAGCAAGCAAGGTTGAGCTAGAATCTCAAATGTAAATCTACACTAGCTACCCCTGAACCTATGTGTGTGCTTGATTGTGCATCACTCTTTTGTAAAGTTTTCCTCATATTTTGGACAATAATGTGTAAGATTTAAGCTACATGAGTTGATCCCCTTTAGTTGTTGTGCAATGATATCCTGGGCATTGCTCCGCTGCTAGTTAGGCATCCATAGCCCTGACAAAGATACCTCTAGTTTTCTCACATCGCTCTATTGCTAGTTAGGCATCCATAGCCCTGGTAGAGATACTGGAATCACCCATTCATATTGAATTCTCTTTTCTCTTTTGATAGTTCTTTTCTTTTTCTTTTGAGGTTTCAGATATTTCATTTAATTCTCTTTTCCTTTTCAATAGGTTAGATGCTTAACATCTGATCTGGGTTGAAAACTACCATGGACCTCATAACAGCACTTGGGAGATCAGATTTTTCACTCAGATCTTACAACACCATAGTCCTAGGAAAAATATATCATTACAAGAGGGGATGATCTTAATGATTTGTGATAGATTCAGAGGGAGCTAATGAAGGTTATTTACTTTGCACCTTGTTTTCAAAATATTCCACAACCTTATTGACAATGGGCATAAAACAAAAGTTTAGGACAAAATCACCCAATCAGCAAACCTGAAAATATCTAAACCATTTCTCTCCTAATGACCAAAGCATGCTTGAGATAACAACCACCATCTTAAGACATGAAAGAACAAATAAACCCCAAAGGACAAAACAAAACAAAACATAAAATTATTTACAAACAGACATAATATTTACAAATAGAAAAAAAAACTATTTACAAACAAAAACAAAAGGAACAGGAAAAGGAAAACAATAGAATAAAAGAAAACTAACCAAACAAAATAAACTGACACTAGACAATCCTAATCCTAAGCTAACTAATCCTAATCCTAAACTAACTCCAAAGCTAAGATTTACAAACACAAGAATGTAAAAATTTGTACATTGACTTGACTAATTTTTCATTATGTGCAACAATCTTAACTTACTAGGCAGAGTTCTAAACCTAGCAAACTTATCTTTATACTCAGAAATATGAAATTTATAGGCAATAAGTTTGTTATGAGGGTATAAAGCTTGAAAAATTATCAGTTGTGGATTCTCAATTTTGTCATGATTTACCCACAAACAGGTTTTACTATCCCCAACGCCATAATCAAACTGAAAATTATTAAAACATAGAGGATAATGAAAGGACACCACCTGATCCTAAAGATTTTTAGTTACTGTGGTGTGCAAGCTGTGTTGTATGATCTCCTCTTCACGAGGTCTCGGCTCATGGAACACCACTGAATCAAGGTTTGTCTTGCAATTAGGATATTCACTGACCAACATCACTGTATTCATCTTGGGCACAAAGTCAATTTTTTTTTGGATTTCTTGAGATGAAATATCATTTTCAACATTCTCTTGAAACATGTCATCCCCATGGGTTTTATAATATGCCTCTAGCTCATCACCATTAATGTTAGGGATAATGGCACATGGTGAACAAGTATTTCCTTCAACCTCATTTGAATGCATAGAGTCAAAGACAGGAAAACACTTTCTCAATTCAAATTCCTGCACATCATCAACGAGAACCTCTTCATGAATTTCCTTAGGGAGCACTTGACTGGTCTGCACATCTACTTTGACTTCTTCCCTTAAGATTTCATTTTGACATTTAAGTCCTTGTCTTTGACCACAAAATTCATTGGAAATCTCATCTCGAAGTGTGTTATCTGTTTCAACGCGTTCACTACCTAAATCAACAGAGTCATCTTCCTGTACTAACCCGCCAAAGTGTGTTTCTTCCTCATTCACCATCAGGGAGGAATCTATGAATGCATCGGTGAATTCATTGTCCACTTCTATCAAGTCTGCAAAAGGTAGAGGAGTTTCACTAGTTGTTGAATCCACCTCACTGCTAGGATCAAGGTCATTAGATGATGGGGAAGAGCTCAACATGTTCTCACAGTTGTTCTCATCATTACAAAGGAAGTCATTATCATTTTTATGTATGCTAACTATTTCATCTTCCAGATCGATGAGATATGTACTCCAAGGATCTTTTGTAAGTATTCCTTCAACAATGATCTGATGTATGAAATATAACTCCATTCTACCCAAGAAAACATGGCAATCCATCTAGGAATGTTGATTTGTTTGATGTATCCCACATCCAGTTGGTTTAACAAGTTCTAATAATTTCAAATCTCCTAATTATTCTAACTTCTTCTTTATTCAATTTTGTGCACATGGGATATC
>VDFB02127636.1:0-39632 GCA_007258455.2 Sequoia sempervirens
CTACGAAGTATGAGTTCATTATCTATTCTGAATATGATCAGCTTCCACATCACAGTTGAATGAAACACCAAGTATGTTCATGTTCATGTAATCTTCTTTAATGGTGTTTGTAGATTAATTTACTCTTAAAATACCCGTTTTCTATACTAGTTGTCTCAAGACATTCTTCAAACCCTGACTTAAAGGAATCCCCATGTTATGAACAACACGTTGGATGTGTGACATCTCTTTCTAATGTTTTTGTGAATCTTCCTTACCATGGCTCCTCGTACCTCAATGCCAATCTGATGGACTATCAGGTCAGACTCATGATCTTTATGCAGCCCAGCGGTCTGTTTTCAATATCTTTTATCACATTTGAAAAACATCCTTGTCAACCTTTAAATCCTCTGAATAATCATATCACCATTCTTCCTCTTCAGCTGGAGTGCATCTTGTCCGCTTCCTTTGTTGTCTCTATGCCCTTCCTACATTCCACAGAGCATTACACCTCCAAATAACATTGTTCCCTCTCTGTTGTTGGCTTTGGTCAGCTTCTTTTGCACTCTGCAACTGCTTAGATGCCTTAAAAACCATCATTCTGCTCCCTCATAATGTTTTCTCCTTGGCTTATTCGACGAGGATCCTCTCTCTGCTATCTTCAGAAATACTAATAGGTTAAAGTCAAAGTTTATAGGCTCATCATCAATGAATAACTTCCTACCAATTACTTAGCCTTGGATGACTTCATTGATTCTTCATCCTCATGTTCACTATTCACAGATTAAGATAGATGCCGATAGATTGCTCAAAGTCAGACTTTGTGTTGTAAATGAAGAAGGGTCTTGATATGCTTGTATTTTTTGTACTTTGTTTCACCTTGACTTTCATCAGGTGATGCTTGCTTACCATTTGTTTTGTATGCTCATAAACTCAGACATACTTTGGGAAAGAAGCTACATTCTTCTAGTCAAGCAGAAGTGCCAACAAGTAGCAAGTGAGATATTTCCTGCTTATTGCTCCTTCTTCACCCTATCCGAATTAGAGTTGATATTTGATAGGAACAAAGCCCAACTATATCTCATCCCATTCAGTATTTTATTTATTTATTGGCAGATCCACAGACAAAACCATACACCTCTATTCAGTACCAATCTGCACAAGAGAAGGAAGACTACCAACCTCTCATAGACTAAAACTCAGTTGGCTTCTATCCTCCGTTCCTTTCAATTTTGGAAGTGGGATCAAAATGATTGCCTGCCCTCAATTTCCATAGTTTGCTCCTACTTTTTTTGCAACTTTAGAATATAGAGAATATATAAAACAACCAAATTAGAAGATTTTTCCATTTTCATTTTGGCAATTCCCCAAAAATGTGAGATAGACCTAAACTGACACTATGGCAACCCTCTCATTAATGTATTCCATGACTCATGGAGTTTGCATTGGTGAAGCAAAAATAATTGGTAGATAGACTCACCTCACTATTGCCGATTCAGGTAGGCTTTTCAATTGTTAAGTGATGTAAAAGCTTGTACATGGATGGCGGTATTGGATTGGGACATTCTTGAAGACTGAGGATACACCGAGTCAGAAAGGGTCTTGACTTTTGAGCATTGGTTTCTAATTGTAATAATCTGTATCTGTGTTCTTACTAAATGTCTTTGTCATGAACTGCAATTTTGTGTTTTCATTATTAATTCAGTTTACAAACTTTACACGAATAATGAATTTGAGTGAATTTGTTTTTAAATAATGTTTTTGGAAGAAGGTAATCTAGCCTTCATGCACTTATAACAGATTATCTGTTTAAGGATCTCTGGATTTGTGATATTTAATTATTCTTGTCTTGATAATGAGTCTTGAAGGAGATCTGAAACATTAGTGCTATTTCTTTCCATACGTGTTTGTCCCCAAATCTCCTTTTGTAAATTACACGTAGCTCTCTAAAGTGAAATAACTGTATACCTTTTTTCATTGCAGGTTCGAGATTTGGACTTCGCTGTGGAGATTGTTGGCTCTGGAATTGTACGAGATTGTGATGGCCTTGCTTTGAGCTCCCGCAATGTGCGTCTATCCCCAAAGGAGCGAGAACAAGTATGTTTTTCCATTTCAAGGTTGTCATAACATCTTTACTCTTATTTTTTGATATATGCATAGATGCTGATTTGTACAGGGGATACAATAGATAAGTACATATGTGCTCATTTGTAATGCTGAAGCCTGAATGTATTGATTGAGTTTGAAAAGCTTCTAACTGAATGTAAAATTTAAGAATGTAGAAAAGTGCAAAAGAAATAATGTAGTTGATCTCACTTTAGTATTGTTAGTGTATTTTAATCCTTTGTTTTAAAATATGGACTAAAGCATCCAATGGTAAAAAATAAGATTTATGTTTAAACCAAACCACATCATTTCAGGAAGAAGTGGAGTGTTTCTCTCTCAAGAAGCTTTAGACTTAGTCAAACCACATGTTGCACGAGCTTTGGAGGGAGTTTGTTTTGGTAAGTGTTTCAGTTTAATGAGGACAAGTCAAGCTTTTTAAGGTATTGATCATGTGTAGAACTCTTTACATGAGTCTTTAGATTTCCACAATGCATCCCAGACTGTTCTTGTATGTAACAGAGGGCTACAAAGGAGATCAAGCTGAAATTTAAACCTTACATTTTGTTTTCACAAAATGGGGAGATGCATACAATGTTTCTTCTTCATTGTTTCAGTCTCAGCAGCCATGAGAACACTGTTTTAAGGTAGTTGTACATAGGAATGCATCCATAGCAAGTGAAAGGAGGCTTGATTGTATGGTCCTAGGGGATCATCATTTTCCAGCCATGCAAATTCATGCACGTGGAGTTCATCATGGGCAGGTCTGTTGTTCTTTTCTATTGAAGCCCTTGCATTGTCTTGAGGAGACCATGTAGATTTTATCATATAGAATATAAAAACCATGCATGACCTTTCCCTACAGTTGTTTGTAAAGATCTCTGTGCTAGTACATGTATTTGCATGATGGAGGATAGTTAAAAATTCCTATAATGGTCAGAAGTTTCATCTGGGTTTCAATGGTTTTCAAAGTTTTGAATCAGTCTAAAAGAACATAGTAGGGTCAAGAAGAGTTGTGTGAGCCTATCCATTGGGAGGTATCAAGGGTTTCTTACAACTAATGATACAGGATAAGATATATGTGTTTATAGAAAACTCTGTTTTCCCTAGGAAGATTCATCATTTCAAAAGATTTGATACCTAACTGGTGGATATGAGGATACTGGACTCCTCTTATGATGTATGGTCAGAATGCCATAGCTATCATTGAGTATCTCAGTGATCAATGGAACAAGCCTAACACTGATAGCATCAAAGATGAACTCACCATTGGGAAGGAAATTTTAAGGAAAAAGCAAAGGCATGTTTACTCAAGGTTCATTTTACTGGATCGTCATCACAGTTCTAGTTACAGTTACCTTTCTCAGTGGTGTTCAATATTCTGTTGATTGGTTTTGGAATACCTAAATTCCATTGGAAAACCTCAAAGAGGAATGGTACTGCCATTTCAAATTCTATCACTTGCATTTGACCACGTCAACTACTATGTTGACATGCCTATGGAAATAAAGAACCAAAGTATTCCAGAGGACAGGTTTCAATTGTTATGGGATGTTGGTGGTAGTGCAGAAGTGCAACTTGTCGTAGACTTTGCAGAAGTCTATGCAGGATCCTCCTTTTACCAGCGGAACTGGAAACTTATCACAGAACTTAGCACACCTGCACCTGGCTCTAAGGACCTCCACCTTTCTACCCAATATTCTCAGAGATTCTTTGTTCAATGCATAGCTTGCTTTTGGAAGCTGCATTGGAAAACCTAAAAACAACAAGATCTGAACAATATCATTGAAAATTTGAAGCCCTGAATGCTGCAACAATTTTCCTTGGGGTCAGTAATTCTTCATCAGTTCAATCCATTGTTGTGGTAGAGTGAATTGTGTTCTATCATGGAACGTCAATTGTATATTCACCTCAAGCTGCTACTTCATTGGGTATGAATTCAACTATGAGTCCTATTATGCTAAGTTCACCATCTTCCATGTTAAAGATTTTTACTGTTTCACCTTCAAATAAACCACCAGGAGAGCTGAACCACACCCCTATGTCTCCATCGTCATCATCTGCAAACTCATCAGTTTATCCATGTATGAATGGAGCCTGGAAACAACCTAATGTACCAACATTGCACCTTCCTGGTGGCAGTCTCCAAGATAGTTGTTTTAGGACATCACTTAATGTCAAAGACATGGGCTATTGAGGGATTGAGCAACTGTTCAAACTCAAAGGGCAACTTATAAGTGAACTCCCTCTTTTCACCCAATCTAGGATGAACTCTGTGACAGTCATGGGTAGGTCTAGGCTAATTAATAAAATAGGACAGTGGTATCATTGGAATTATGAAGGCTTCATATGAGGCAGGTAGACAGAGTTAAACAAAAGGACTGTGTATAGAGGCTTACAGTCAAAGGGCAGTTTAGTTCATATGATGGCAACTTCACTGGCGACACACTGGGTAAACTCACATTAGTATGTGATGATAACTATATTACAGTTGATGGAGATGCTAGTCTTGCATTTTCTGGAAGACATTTATGGCCAATTTAGAGCTTTTGGCTGGAATACTATTGCAGTTGATAACATGCATGAAGACAAGTGATCTCCTAAGAACCAAGTGACAGTCCCCTAACTGGTAATTTAGTATGCAAGGATCAATATTGAGGTTAAGAATCAGTTAGTGATCTCAACTAGAGCAGCTTGGTAGTCATTGTAAACATAAATGACAGAGCCAAAAGGGATAGCAGTAACATGCAATAAGAGTTTGACAGTGATATGAATGATGCACAGAGTGGACCATACAGTGGATAAGGCATATGGTGAACATAGCACATCTCAGAGACCTGAGGTTAACCTTATACCGGCCTTTGCCAAAGAATTTCTTGACAAGTTAATGACTGATGAAAAATGTCTTTCTCCTAATATTTCTGTTGTTGAACACCTCAAGTTGTAGAGCTAGATGCACCTGAATATCTTGGAAATGTTAAAGATGATACCTACAATGATGATCTATGGTGTGGCGAGTCTGATGAATGTAGCCCCAAAATCACAGTCACTATGAGACTCAAGGGGCAGCAAGTAAGTGACAGTCCTCTCAAAATCACATAGACAGAGATAAAAGCCTTTAGGCATCATGCAGACCTTTGAACATGACAGTGGCAGGCTACTGTAGGTAGCTAAGAATGCAGTGTCAACAAGTCAAGGTGATTCATTATGATGACAGGGTTAGCCAACTCATTAATATGACTGTGTTGCAAAACATTATGGAAAGTGAGAGGGCAGTGAGACTATAGATCTATAGTATGCAATAAGGACAGTCTAAAAGGTCTGTGCATAATCATTAAGATGACAGTCATAAGAAATCCTAAATGAGTAAAAAGAGGACAGTAGACTGATGTTTAAGACAGAGACATATGACAGTAGAAGGGGCATGAACATCTATCAAATCATTATAGAAAATGGAATTTCATCAAAGGTTGTAGTTGTAAATGCCCTGGTATACATGATGAAGACAGATGTTGAAAGGGTTATGAAGACACCTAAGTACAGTTAAGAGAATTGACAGTTAGAAGAGGACAGTGGATCCTTGACAGATGCAAGGACAGTCACTATGACCCTGAAGATACCAATGACGCAGATGAGAAGAAAGGTCAAGATAGACTTATTCTTCCCATTTCTGTATGTGATGGCATAATTGGCGAGGAAGGAGCTATTAGCAGGTTGCCAAATGGAAACGATGGTAGGTCATAATTGTGATCAAGTTTGAGAAGTTTATAGCTTTTACAAGACACACCCATAGTGTCCCTTGAAAGAAGTACAAGAAGGGGGCTCATTCTGGTGGTATCCCCATGGCTGAGTATCTATTTACTTGCAGCCTTTTGTCATCATAGTTCTATCACATGTGTATTTTTAATTTTTTAACTCATATGTTCTATTGGCAAGCTTTGCTTTTATAATTTATAAAATTGTAATTTTGTATTGACTTTGTCTTGAATTTCAATAAATTGTGAGTTTTGTGCCCTCTTTAGATGAGCAGATACAAACTCCTTTATCCCCTTAGTTATATACAACTAGTTGGCAGCCAAAAAAGATAGGAGTTGGTATGTGCATTCCAACTTGCACCTCTTCTCAAACAAACAAGTACAATAAGTGGATGATAAGGCATTGGCCACTTAGTATTGCTCTTTTCTGAGCATATGTAAATTGTATCGATCATTTAATTTTAACATTTGACATTGGATTATCAATTATTAGCTGTGATATGTATTCAATTTTGTATATTTTGTGCAAATTAAGGATTTCTTAATATTTTTTTATATGACCATAGCTAGCTGTACCGAACTTGGGTACAAAAAGAAGGCAAACCGCCATACTCAAACTGGCAACTTAGATCTCTATTGGAGGATGGATCTCTTGCTTGCAGTCAAGAAACTTGATGAAAAGGCGATGCAAGTCTAATCTCCTTGAAAGATGTGTTACCAACATGGCTAAATTTTTCAGGCTCAGAAGAACAGAAATCAACAACAAAAGGATTGCTTCCTTTATGTGATTGAAAAATTTAAATACCTCCAACAAAGGATGGAGGCCATTGAACATCTTTTCACTTCTAATAAAGCCAAAATAAAACTGATCTAACACCTACAAGAGCAGTGTATTTGTGCCCAAGAGTCAAGCAACCCACCTAAGAGCTTTGTTGAAGCAACTCTTAAGGGTAATGAGTGGAACTATAGGTTATACAAGCCCCAGGCAAGGCCCTCGACTTGCTTGGCAACCCCTAGAATTAACCTAATATTCAATGTAGGATACTCCTAATGGTTAACTTGTGAAGGCCTTCCCAAGTATGACCTAAATGGAAACATTTACTAATACATCTGTTGTCCATTGTCGCCTTGCTTATCTATTGGTTGGACAATTTTCTTCATATACGTGTTTTGACTATGTTTTGGTGACTGTTGACACTTTGTGCCACCCTTGTTTTCCCATTGTTGATAACCGATCTGGGGTAAGACATAATGGGTCACCGTGATGTTTTTTTTCTGTGGCTATGTGTTTACCTCTATGTTCCACGGCCTTTTGGGGACGGGGACGGGGGGATGCGTTTCTGGGACGTTTCCTAGGGGCCCATTTTTAGGGGATGGTAGGGGATGGCGACATACAAAATACATATATATATATATATGATTTTTTCAAAATTTATTAATATATTATAGACAGAGAGAGGGAAAGAGAGATATATGTCAATAAATTAATAATTGATAACAACAATATCAATATAAAATAAATCGCGAGAGTAGTAGCATAACAACATAATAAATGTCATTAAAGCATTATAAAATTTATCATAGCAATATCAAACATCAATAAAACCATGGTCTATCAATATCCAAATGTTTCAAACATGCATCCAAAAGTCTCAAAGTTCAAACATGAAAATCAAAATACTAAATACTGTTACCTTCATGATTCTCAATCCATAATTGCAAAATTTATTTATTTCTTAAGGAATTTTGGCAAAGTAGCTCTTAGACAAACCTTTTGGTAGGTTCACCAATTCGTTGAAAGAAAGAATGAAAGGAGATTAAAGTTTTGTTTCAGCAAGGTGTTAAGCTCACAAACTCTTTAGTTTGTTGAAAAGGAAAGTTTGCTGACAAGGTAAGTTCGCCAAAAGGGGAGGTT
The DNA here is from genome assembly GCA_007258455.2 of Sequoia sempervirens. Classification (NCBI taxonomy): domain Eukaryota; kingdom Viridiplantae; phylum Streptophyta; class Pinopsida; order Cupressales; family Cupressaceae; genus Sequoia; species Sequoia sempervirens. The sequence continues at coordinate 7,753 of VDFB02127636.1, forward strand.
AGTTGAAGGTGAAACAAAGGAGTTTTTGGCAGGTTTGCTAGTTTGTGAACCTGTTGGTTTGTTGAAAGTTTAGTTTGCTGAAAAGGTAAGTTTGCTGAAAGAAAGAATGAAAGGAGATTAAAGTTTTGTTTCAACAAAGTGTTAAGTTCGTGAACGTTTAGTTCACTAAAAGGGAAAGTTCGTTGAGAGAGTTGGTTTGTTGATGAGGGAGGTTCACCAAAGGAGTTAGCTCATTGAAAGAAAGAACGAAAGGAGATTAAAGTTTAGTTTTAGTGAAGTGTTAAGTTTGCGAACTCTTTAGTTTGCTGAAAATGCAAGTTTGCTGACAAGGTAAGTTTGCCGAAAGGGGAGGTGCCAAGGGTGAAACAAAGGAGTTTTTGGCAGGTTAGCTAGTTCGTGAACTTGTCGATTTACTGAAAGTTTGGTTCACCAAAATCAAAGTTGGCCGAAAGGAAAAGCAATGAGGGGCTAATTTTGTAACAAGCAAAGGCGACTAAAAGCAAGTTTCATCTAGGCTCAATCACCATTGCAATTGTCTTAGCTCAATCTAGATGCTTTCTCTAAGGGAATTTATGTCATTTTGGTGTGGATTTGATGGATTGTGTGGCGCCCATGCTTCATTTAATTTCTGCACCTCCTTTTTCTTTCATAATGCACTTTCAACTCACCATTTCTAGTACGATTTCTGGGTGATTTCTTCTTGTTGCTTGCATTCAAGCACCCAACTCATTCAATGCGGAGACATGGTGCATGCTAGAAGAACTATTTTGGACATTCCTTTTCTAGCATGCCATCTCCATAAGCTACGGTTGCAACAACTTTCCTGGGCGATTTTGATCGGTTAGTGAACCAGAAAAGAAGATTGTTCTCTCCTAGTCAATCAGATCTCAAAGTATGCATGTTTGTAGGTCATTGGTGTATGATGACAACTATGGTTGTTTCTCCTGCCACTTGTTCTGACATTCTCAATGATTCTCTAGGCATAAAAGGCACTTTTGTGCTCATTGTGGGGGTTCTTGGATTTTCTTTGGCAGATTTATGCATTTTGTCTTTTTTGCAATTGTAAAATAGGTTTTATGCCTCTAAATCAATAAAATATACTATTGTTACCTCCTCTCAATACTTGTATTCTATGTAAGACGTATTACCTCTATATATGCATCAATGCTCTATCTTTTTTCTAGTTTGTATGTTATGTTAATTTGTTGTAGGTATTGATTGTGTCATTTCCACCCTCTTAGTGACGTTTGGCCCTAACTTTCATGCATATTTCTGAAGACTATTATGACAGATAGCTGTGTTATGTTTATGGTGTTTTCCTTTGGTTCCTTGTGCAAAATATAGTCAAGAAGAATCACATTTTAATCTAGGTGCATCACCACCCCTTTGCATTTTATGCATTCATTCTTCCCTTTTCCCTAGAGGTCAGTAGAACAGGATTAGTTTAGAGTTAATTTAGTGCTAGGTTGGACCAACATTGCTGCATCTAGGTTAGAAAGGAAGTCGGTCTTCTCCGGAGATCTGATCTCATTTGCAAGGTCCCACACCTTGAGGTCAGTCCCATTGTGTCATTGGAATGCTAACCTATCTCTAGCAGGGTGCAATTTCATGTGACAAGAGTAACCTGAATTTGAAGGCTAAGGGCACAATGTACCGATTTTTCCAAGTCGCAACTGCCTGTGAAATTTATAGGCATTGCTAGGATGGTTGAGTCATTTGCATAATCATTTTGTCTTTGTTCTTATGGTCTTTGCCTTTTTGTAGGCATGCATTGCATTGAAATATATGTAGATGAAATGCTATTGTTCTTGTGCCTTGTTCAGGCTAAGACTTAGGCTGTTATAATTTCTCTTACATATTATTTTCTGTTTAACCAAAAATATAGAGGAACAAAAAATAGGGTAATTGGATGTAATTGCATACAAAATCTTCAATGTCGAGGATGAATAGATATACTTTTTTACCTAATGTGAATTCATCTAATGTTTTTTTTCCCAAAGGGAATGATTATGAAAAGTAACTTCAATATTCTAGCAGTACACATGGATGTTTTCCAATAGTTTTTCTGTCTGGATTAAAGATACTATATACAGCAATTTTTGTGTAAATGTGGTGGTTAAAATTACTTAAAGTGCTTTTTTATGAATAATTGCAGCATGTATCAGGTTATGCATATTTTATGGATTGGACCAATATTGTTTTTCTACTGTTTGTAGTAGACAACATAAAAGCCAGACACATGCAAGTAGGGCAAGGCTAACCAAACCGTAGAAGAAAAAGTGGGAATTTTCTTTGGTTGCAAATGGGATATGTGAAAATGGCATATGCGATGGATTGTATTATACCTTAACTTGAAATAAATTGCTGTTTTGTTTCTGTTCGAGAAAAATAAATTATATACATGTAGTCATTGAAGAAACTCAGAAACTTGAATCAACTTGTTGTCAATCTGCATTTTCTTTTCTTCAAGACTTCAAGTTATACTGAATATTTTTGGATAGGATTTCCTGTAGCCGCTTCTTCCTGATGACTTGTATTTATTTTCACAGCCTTTCATTGAGTTACTGTATGATTATATTTGATGATATAAGAGTTACACTAAAGATAATTATAACATCTTCACTGCAGGCATTGTCTATTTGTAGATCTTTAAATCAAGTTAAAGATGCTGTATGCAATGGACAAATTTCTACAGGAATATTGCAGCATTCAGTTTTAGAGACTATTCGTAACGCTGGGGGCAAAATTGATTATGTAGAGGTTAATCTTGAACATTCAAAAAACCTTGTTTTTAGTTATTACACATGCTTTAATTTTGATAAATTCCAAACTTGTTTTGACCATGGTAAGTTTAGAAATGGTATACAATGCTGATATCTTTCAAGTTGTCTGTGTTTTTCTTCTTTCCATGAGTAACAACCATGCACACGTTTAATCTCACTAACTGCAACCCATTTTAGGGTTATAAGTTTTAGCTTAAAATGTTCTTGTGAAAATAATAAATAGTCTAATTGATTCTTATGCTTATTACTGTTCCCTTAACAAAGATGTATGATGAAAAATAAAAAATGCAAGGGGTTTAGAGTCAAGTTGAAGTGATAGACAATTGGTTAGTATGAATGTACTGAACTTAGAACTATGTAACCAATATTGTAGAAAATGGTTAATCTAGTGCATGTTTTAGAACATGAGATTAGTCAGATATCTTAGTTTGATAAGGAAAAATTAAATATACACACGGTAAGCTATTTGATAGTACAGTAGAGCCTGCATGCCACAATTCTTGCAATTAAGATCAATACACTCCTAATCAAATATTCTCTAACTACTAGTTTAACATTTTATTTATATATATTCATTTGGCTTTATTCCTGTGTCCTTTACACAGATGCATTAACTAGGAAGGTTTATAGCTCTCTGAGACTCACACATTTGAGACGTTAAATTAAATGATTTGTGGCTGCAGGAGAGTGTGAGAATTTAGGTTGGATGAAACAAGTACCCCAAATTTACGATATGAAATTTGGCAACATACAGATATACATATGTTCATCTATAAATGCAGGCTGATTTGGTCTCCGACAACTTCCATCCCTTTCTCTAATGTCTGTTTTCCCAAATTGAAAAAGGAAGTAGATTCACGTGTTCCAGATTTCTATCTAGGAGGATTTGGGAGTCTGACCAGTGTGCTATGCCATACACCCTTGACTTTATCATCTCATCAACCACCCATGGATGAAACCCTACAATATAATTTTCATTCTGTCTTGACAAAAGGTGCCAGCAATCCCACCAGAAACTTAGGTGCATCTCTCACGTCGTCTCCTAAAAACGGAAAAGTTTGGAAGGTCAAAGATAGCAAAAATCGCTGATATATCCCGATTAATCACCACTCGAACCCCCTGCTGGTTCTATTTTGTTGAAAATCACGATTTTTTGATATAATTGGTCAACCTAGTTTCTGATTATTTTTATTTGGAAAAGTCGTGATTTTGCAAACAATTATGATGTATCCTGATAAAGTCTGAATCTTTGGTCCAAAAGAATCAGGGATTTTTTGAAATTTTATTCTAACTTCTGCTGTTATTTTTTCTGATTTTTCCCTAACCTGAACCCTGACCCTAACCCGATTTTTTCCTGATGAATTCCCATTAATTGAGAAAATATTTTTTCTTTTGGTTTGCTGATTTATTCTTGAGAAAGATTTCGGTGACTACTGCCAAACAACAGAAATTGAACGGTTTTTCATCTTGTGATCAACTAATTTCTTCACGTCCTACACTTGTTAAATATGTAATATATATTCATTGAGGACAGGGCCTCTAGCTTTGGAGTTAGTTTCCAATTATGTTGAGCCATACATAACCTCGCAAGATACTGTACAAAATTTGCAGATTCATGAATTTACTATAATATGATGTCACAGTTCTTATGTATTTTTTTTCCTTTTTTTCTCAAGTGTTTGTGTGTCTTCTCTACCAAAGTTGGAAAACTCGGTCTCGGCAGCCCAAAATAGGACTTGGAATCGGGACTTGGCACAGACTCGGGAAAAAACTTGGCTAGGACTTGGCAAAAAAAAAACCGTAGTTAAATAAAAAGGGGGAAATTAATGCATTTAGAGAACATAAGAGCCTAATTTGATTATCAATTTGTCATAATTCAAAGATTACACGTCATATGATCATCAAACACTCAATAATTGAAATTTCAACATTCATAGTCATAGTTTCAAACTTTCAAAATGTATAACAGTGTCATAAGTTTATAAATGTTTACATATAATCATATGTCAAAATGAGGAAAACATTAACAACCAAATATAATCTATATCTTCCTCTTTCCCCTCTTAATGGAAGTCAATTTTGCAGGCCTAGAACTAGTAGGTGCTATAGTATCCAAATAAGGAGATTGAGGAGTGGTTTCTTGATCTTCAAAAGTGTCTTCGTCCTCCCCCATTGCTTCCAATCCTGCTGCTTCTTCTTCTGCTGTTGCTCTCTCCAATTTAGCAAGATCCTCATCAGTAAGGAAGATATCAACATCATCATTTTGTTCATCAATAGTCCATTCGCCATATGGATCAATATCATCCAAGTCGATGGACTCATGTGAAACACCCTCCACCTTTCTAGTTCGAAGGCGAAGGTTGTACCGAACAAAGACTAAATCATTTAGGCGCTGTTGGGTCAACCTATTTCTCTTTTTTGTGTGAATGTTCTCAAATAAACTCCAATTACGTTCACACCTAGAAGCACTACATTGCTGCAACAAGACACGGATGGCTAGCTTTTGAAGATTTGGCGTGCTAGCACCATAGTTCTCCCACCATAAATCTACAAAAACACATTTAAAAAATATAAGTATTAAGAATAAAGTAAAAAATGTAAGAATCAAGTTTCTAATTTCATCTTGTAGTATACTATTGAACAATTTTTTTTACTTGGTTCTTGTTTTCCTCTTCTTTCAATTGCTTGTTGTGAGGAAAAGAGTCTCCCCTATGTACCCTTGTAGACCTTGAATAGATAAAAATAATATTAAATCAAATATAGAAAATCAACAATTTAACATTGCAAATTCATAAATAAGATGTAACAAATCTCACCTCCAACTCATCAAGCACCTTGTCTCTCATCTTACAATTAGGCACCATTTTATTGATGCATGTGACAAAACCTGCCATGACCTCCTCATTAGTGTTAAATGTGTCAGAGAAGTAGAACTTCGGGTTCAAGAAGTAGGCAAAGGCATGTATCGGCTGGTGGAGTTGGTTTGTCCATCTTTGATCAATGATGCGCCAAATGATTTCATGTTTTCTTTTGTTGCCACCATAGTAACATAAAATGGCCTCTTTGGCCCTATCCATGGCCTCATAGATGGAACCCATTGGCATGCCCTCTCCATCCACCATATGAAGAATCCTCACCAAAGGTTCTATCACCCAAAAAAATGAAAACAAATGTTAAAATATTACAAAATTAACCCCTCAAAAAAAAAAACAACAAATAGATTATCATGTATAAAGTTTATTTTTGTGTTTGTTACTTACCCTGATCAACTCCTCTCCATTTTTGATGAATGTGTCATCAAAAACTATGCTTACAATCCTCTCCCCTTCAGACACAAACATTTGCTTGAGATAAGCAATGGCACCAAGAATGCTTTGCAATGTGAGGAAGTGGCTAGCAAATTGTGTCACTCTTGGTCGCACAAGGTCCTTGCTATTTGTGAATTTCCTCATCAAGGAAAGCACCCAAGTATGGTTGTAGATAAATTTTGTAACATTTTTGGCATCTTCAACTACACTTTTAACCCATCCAATCTTCCCAATGTCCTCTAGCAACAAGTCCAAGCAATGTGCAACACAAGGAGACCATGCAATTGTGGGATGCCTCTCCATAAGTAGTCTACTTGTTGCGACATATGTAGCTGCGTTGTCCATGATAATTTGGACAACATTATCAACACCAACCTCTTGGATCACCCCATCTAATAAATTGCATAAAGTCTCGACATTTTTGACTTCATTGGAGGCATCTATTGACTTTAGGGACACCAATCCACCATTAGAGGCCACTAAAAGGTTTAGGAGAGTCCTATTTCATCCATCTGTCCACCCATCAAATAAAATGCTGTAGCCTTTTCTTCACCAAAATTTGTTTTGCTCATCAACCACAAGTCGTGTATTCTTTATGGCTTCCTCTAGCAATGGCCCACTCAAATCTTTAGCTGTTGGGGTCTTAAACCCCTTACCTGCAACTATAAGGGCATTCGCCAAACCTTCCCAATATGGGCTGCTCGCCACATTGAAAGGTAAATTATTGTAGTACCAAAAGTTTGCTGCTGCCCTCCTAGCTTCATGATGCTTTTTTTTATTCCAACTGGTACCTTTAAGTGAAGGTTGTGCTCTTGGAACATTGCGTGGAATAAAGAAATTTGGTTTTGATGAAGGACCCTGGCTAGCACTAGCAGTAGAAAAAGAACCCTTAGGACTCTCACCAAAAGATGAATGTGGTTGACGGATGCTTGGACTTGAGGTACCATGGGACCTACATGGTGTAGAAGTCAATCCACTCATTGCTGCTGCTAGTGCATCCTTTGTTTTTTGTCTTTCATCTTTTTTCATCTCATACTTAGCAAGAAGAGCCTTCATCTCTCTAACCATTTCAGGAGTCGAGTTAGGGCATACATCCACATTTTGCCTAGGTATTCTTTCAAGGTGGTATTTTAATCTGTTTATTCCTCCTATCATCCATTTGTTGTATTCGGTGCATGTCACCTCACCCTTTATATTTCTTGGTATTCCATACTTCCATGTAGGGTCTTTTTTCGTTCCCCTTGGGTTTGAAGATGACATTGCTGTTTCAAGTTCAACATGAAAAAAAAATCAGCAAGGGTTTGGTAAAAAAATAGCAAATAAATGAGATTCAAACATTTGCAAAAAAATGGAATGAAAAACCAAGCTAGAAATAGTAAGAATTAGGCTATTAAGGGAAATAGAAAAAAATTTGGTAGCATTTCCCCATATTTTTCTGATTTTTAATTGAAGAAAACAAAAAAAGAGAGGAGCTAAATCACTTACTTGGCTCTATTATGATCTCCTTAGCTCGTCTTCTCGGCTTCTTCCAACCTCACTTCAAGTTGCAGACCTGTATTTGGCAAAGTAGAGAAGTGAAATGAGGAAAGAAATAAAAAAACAGAGGTTTTAAACCCTCTTTTTGATGTCCCAGTCGTCTAGGAGAGTACCTGCATGGGACTCGCGAGTCCCGTATAGAGACTCTCCTGGACTCGACTCCCGAGTCTGCGCCGAGTTGACTCGGCCAGCGTGCAAACTCCCGAGTCTGCTGAGTCCGCGGTGAGTCTGAACGAGTTTTCCAACTTTGTTCTCTACATCATGGCATCTAATTAATAATTATTTTTCAAAGAAGCAATATATGCCACTTTTGGTCCCAACACATTTAAACCCTCATTTTGGTGTTGTACCCCATATTATTGTTGGGCATTGAACTTGTGGCATCAGAGCCAGAGTCTCTTGACTCATCATTTCTAGAAGTCACTTTGTCTTTGTATGCACAATCATAAGATGGCTAGTTAACATGAAGCTTAGTCTCGAAACTCATGACGCTTCATCTTACCTTCCTTGCTGTTTCTCATGATCCTAATAAATAGTAGACAAGTGGCAGCCTTAGATGCTAAACCCAACATGCCACCAGAAGATAGTTTGCAGCAACAAAGAGACAATATTGCAGGTCACTTTGGATGACAAGAGATCAAGATGATTGACAATTATCGTACGACTCTTGCAATGAGTGCAATCTTCTCACCCTCTACATAAACCAAGAAACCTTTTGGAGGAAAAGCACTCCCCAAGGTACAAGTTTCTTGGGTTTAATCATCATTGAAGGAGAGATAGATTTTGGTGCTTTATATAAATAGCTTAATCAATAAAATTTTGTTGATGATAGCAGCATCGGGCTTCTACTTCCAGCCCTGATTTTTGTATAAATTAAATGTGTAGCCTATCAGCTATTTAATTTACTAAGGTGACTATTGGTGAAGAGGCGCTTCACCTTGTATATCATATAATATTTAATTATTGTTAAATAATTAAATGTGGCGAACTTGTTCTCATCCGCCACCTTTGAAGAGACACGATTTTTATTGAGGCTGACCTCCTTGTCTTGAAGGGACGCAATCCTTCTCTCTCTTATGTATATATATGTGTTGCTGTTTGGTCATTCACATTCATTCATTATCACATTCATCCTTCATAGTGCGAGTTCATAGAGAAGTGTGATTTCCTTCAAAGAGCAGATCGAAGTTGTTTAAGGAGGCCAAAATTTTGTCTTCAAGAATGGTGACATTATATTCAGATATTGCATCTAGTTTTGGTGCTGTTGTGTGGCCTTGTATTCGGCCTCATTGTAAAGATCATTGTTGTTTGATATTCAATATATAAGTGATATATTGTTATTGGGTTTTTCTCCCTCAAGTGGAGGGTTTTCCCAGGGTATATGCTGTGTCTATTTGTTTGTATTTGAATTAAAATCTGCTTATTTATATCTGATCCTAAAATCAACATGGTATCCGAGCGGGTTTAAGAAAGGTTGTGATCAGATTTCTATAAGCAGCGTTATCTTCCACTCTTGTTCTCATCTTCTTGTGTCTATCTTATCTTCAAAATGGTGAACGGGCTCAAGATTGAAGATAGACTTGAAGGTGCTTCCAACTTCACCTCTTGGAAGTTTAGAGTATTGCTTGCATTGGAAGAAAATGAGATTGCTGAGTTCGTGGAGTGCAAAGTTCCCGAACCTTCCAATGAGAATGAGAAGTCACAATGGAAGAAGAATGGCAGTAAGGCGAAGAAGATCTTGGTTGATTCTGTGAAGGACCACCTTGTGCCGATTATCTCCAAGTTGAAGATAGCAAGAGAAATGTTCAAGACCTTGGAGGAAATGTATGAGATCAATAATACAAGCAGAGCTCTTGCATTGAGGCAACAACTTCATCATGTCAAGATGGCGAAAGGAGATTCTGTCATCTCCTTATTCATGAAGATCACTGAGTTGAGAGATCAACTTTCTACCATTGGGCATATGGTCAATGATAAGGATTTGGTTATGTTGGTGCTTAATGCTCTTCCTCAATCTTGGGAGCCATTTATCCAAGGAATTAGTGGGAGATCAAAGCCACCTAAGTTTGATTGCTTGAGGGCATATTGCATTCAAGAAGAATCTAGATTGGTTGCAAGAGGCAATGGGAAAAGTTCTACCAATGAAGAGATTCATGTACTTGCCTCTCAATCTTCGAAGAAGAAAGGAAGAAGGGAAGAAAGGCAACTTCAAGAGGAACACAGATAGAAGAGTAGATGGTTCTCCTGCATCTAAGAAGAAGAAGGATCTTTCCCATATACAGTGCTTCAGATGTGACAAGTTTGGTCACTATGCAAAAGATTGTCCAATTGGACCTAAACAACATGCTTCAGTTGCAGATGTGGGTGAGATCTCTCCCAGAAGGATTCAAGTGGTTTCCTATTCTATTCTGCTTTATCAAGAAATGTTCCTACAGATAGCAACACTTGGTTGATTTATAGTGGTGCCTCCTGTCACATTATTGGTTTTAGAGAACATCTTTCAGATTTGGTGGAGAAAGATACAAGTGTTCAAGTCATAATTGGAGATGATGCATGCTATTCGGTGAAAGGTGTTGGAACCTCCTCTCTTCACTTAGATTCCGACATCTCTCTTCAGTTGAGTGATGTACTATTCGTACCAGGCATCAAGAGGAACCTTGTCTCTATTTCAGCCTTGGAGGACAAGGGATATCAAGTTGCATTCTCCGAAGGAAAAGTTCTTTCATGGCCGAAGAACTCTAGCATCAAGTCAGCCCGAGTGATTGGTGTTCGGCAAGAATGTCTTTACAGACTTTGCACTCGTCCACTACAGGCTTTGTTGCATGATTCATCAAGTTTGTGTGAGCTTTGGCATAGAAGACTTGCTCACCTTCACTTTAGAGCACTTCCAACCATGGAGAAGATGGTCATTGGCATTCCTAAACTCAGCCAGGAGCATGAAGGTACTTGTCGAGGATGCTCTTTGGGTAAGAATACTAAAGGACCTTTTCATAGTAGTGAAAGTAGATCTAAATGCATTCTAGATCTTGTTCATTTTGATTTGTGTGGTCCAATGTTTGTTGCTTCTTTGAGTGGTTTCTTGTATTTTGTAATTTTCATTGATGACTACTTTAGAAAGACTTGGATTTATTTCTTAAAGACTAAAGAATCTGAGGAAATACTTGAGAGATTCAAGGAATTTAAAGCTCAAGTAGAGAACTTGTTCGGGAAGAGGATCAAAGTTTTGAGATCTGACAATAGAGGAGAATACATCTCTGGAAGCTTTCATAACTTTTGTGTTGAGGCAGGAATTAAGAGGGAGTTTTGTGTTCCCTACAATCCACAACAAAATGGTGTAGTGGAAAGGAAGAACAGATCCATCGTAGAAGCAGCTAAAACCATGATCCATGATCAAGATCTGCAAACCTTCCTTTGGGCCGAGGCATCTAGGATAACTGTGCATGTTCAGAATCAAAGCCCTCATCGTATCTTGGAGAACATGACTCTTGAAGAAGCTTTCACAGGTGTGAAGCCTGAAGTCAGCCATTTGAGAATCTTTGCTTGTCCTGTGTATGTTCATGTGCCTAAAGATAAAAGGACTAAATTGGAACCATCTGGCAAGAAGGGAATATTTGTGGGCTACAGTGAGTCTTCAAAAGCCTACAAGATTTACATTTAAGGTTAGAAACTAATAGAGATTAGCAGGGATGTTACATTTGAAGAGGATGTTGTATTCAAGAGATCTAAAGGCTCTCTCATGGAGATAGATAATGAAGACCATGAGACTCCTCAGGACATGGAAGTTGACCATACTCCTGAGATTCAGAGGGAGTCTCCTGAACCAGAAGAAGATGGTGATCCAGTTGAGCCTTTGGAACCTATTGATGGGCCTAGAGACATTGTTATTGGTTGAAAGAGACCTCTATGGGCTAGGCAAACAATGCAGGAGGCAGAAAATTTTGCAGCCCCTAGAGGAACATTCAAAGAAAGTAAAAGACCACAAAAGTTTTCAAGCTATGTTGCATTGATGAGTCAAATGATTGAATCTGAGCCTTCCGGTGTTGAGGAAGCTTGAAGTCAACAAGTATGGAGAGATGATATGGCTAAAGAGTATCAATCTATCCTCAAGATCGATGTTTAGGATATAATACCTAGACCAGAAGAGAAATTTGTTGTATCTTCTAAGTGGCTTTTCAAGATCAAGCATGTGGCTGATGGAAGCATTGAGAAGTACAAGGCTAGATTTCTAGCTATGGGGTTCTCTCAGAAAGAGGGAATAGACTATGAGGAAACATTTGCTCTAGTTGCTTGTTAAACCTCCATCGGGACTATCATTGCTATTGCAGCGGCTAAAGGATGGAAGTTACACCAGATGGACATGAACACAACATTTCTAAATGGTGTAATTGAAGAAGAGGTATACATTGAGCAACCTAATGGATTTGAGGTTCATGGGAAGGAGTCTCATGTTTGCAGGTTGAAGAAGGCTTTGTATGGCCTTAAGCAGGCTCCTCTTACTTGGTATGAGAGGATTGATCGATACTTGCTGAGCCTGGGCTTCTCCAAGAATGATGCTGATTCAAACCTATACTTCAAGGTAATTAATGGTAAGGCTTTGATCTTGGTTCTCTATGTTGATGATCTATTTCTTACTGGAGAAGAACACCTCATTATCAAATGCAAGAAGGAGTTGACTTCTGAATTTGAAATGAAGGATATTAAGTACATGCATTACTTCCTTGGTTTAGAAGTACGATAGAGGCGTAATGAGATCATTTTGAGTCAAGGGAAGTATACAATAGACATCTTGAAGAGATTTGGTATGATGGATTGCAAATCCATGTCTACACCTATGGAAACCAATTTTCAGAAGCTAAAGGAGGCTGCAGCTAGTTCAGATCTGGTGGATCCTACTATGTACATGCAATTGATTGGATCGTTGATGTATCTAGTCAATACTAGACCAGATATTTGCTATGCAGTGAGTGCACTTAGTTCATGTGTGAACCAAGGCAAATACACCTAGTTGCAGCAAAGCACATCCTGAGATACTTGTGTGGCACAGTTGGGTATGGCTTGAGATATTCTTTTGGTGTGGACTTGGAGCTGCATGGATATTCTGATTTTGATTGGGTAGGATGTGTTGCTGATCGGAAGAGCACCTCTGGATGTTGTTTTAGTTTGGGGTCTATGATGATCTCCTGGTGTAGTAGGATGCAATCTTCAGTGGCACTGAGCACTGCAGAGGCCGAGTATATTGCAGCTTGTGTGGCAGCTCGAGAAGCAATGTGGCTTAAGAAGCTCCTTGCAGGATTGTTTGGAAAATCGTTGGAGCCGACTGTCATTCATTGTGATAATCAAAGCTGTGTGAAGCTTTCTGTCAATCCAGTGTTTCATGAGAGAACAAAACATGTTGAGATCAAATACCACTATATCAGAGATATGGTATTGAGGAAAGCTATCCAGTTGAAGTACATTAGCATTGATGAGTAGACAACCGACATTCTCACCAAGCCTCTCTCCAGAGTAAAGTTTGTGTACTTTCTAGACAAGCTTGGAATTGTGGAGAATGAAGCCCTAGCTGAGAGAGAGACTCAACTTCAGTGATCTTTTGTGATTTGCTTTAATGCATTTTTCTCTATGAGAGAAATTTGAGGTGTAAGCCCTTGTTAATGCATCTTTCTCTGTGAGACAAATTTGAGGTGTAAGCCCTTGTTTAATGCATCTTTCTCTGCGAGAGAAATTTGAGGTGAAAGCCCTTGTTTCCACCCTCTGGGAGTAGCCATGGTGGACATCATGATGAGATGATGACATCACATTGAGTGATTCTGTGATGGGCACTTGTGCACCTATGCTTTACCATACATGGGAGTAGCCATGATGGTTGATATCACGTTGAGTGACTCTGTGATGAGCTCTTTCCACATATGGGTGTAGACATTGTGGAAGTCATGTTGAGAGACTCCATGACATTGGATAGCTGGAAGTATTCCTCCCTAGCTGAGAGGGAGTGTTGATGATAGCAGCATCGGGCTTCTACTTCCAGCCCCGATTTTTGTATAAATTAAATGTGTAGTGTAGCCTATTGGCTATTTATTTTACTAAGGTGACTATTGGTGAAGAGGCGCTTCACCTTATATATCATATAATATTTAATTATTGTTAAATAATTAAATGTGGCCGACTTGTTCTCATCCGCCACCTTTGAAGAGACACGATTTTTATTGAGGCCGACCTCCTTGTCTTGAAGGGATGCGATCCTTCTCTCTCTTGTGTATATATATGCGTTGCTGTTTGGTCATTCACATTCATTCATTATCATATTCATCCTTCATAGTGCGAGTTCATAGAGAAGTGCAATTTCCTTCAAAGAGCAGATCGAAGTTGTTTAAGGAGGCCCGAATTTTGTCTTCAAGAAGGGGCGACAGTATATTCAGATATTGCATCTAGTTTTGGTGCTGTTGTGTGGCCTTGTATTCGGCCTCATTGTAAAGATCATTGTTGTTTGATATTCAATATATAAGTGATATATTGTTGCTGGGTTTTTCTCCCTCAAGTGGAGGGTTTTCCTAGGGTATATGTTGTGTCTATTTGTTTGTATTTGAATTAAAATCTGCTTATTTATATCTAATCCTAAACTCATGACGCTTCATCTTACCTTCCTTGCTGTTTCTCATGATCCCAATAAATAGTAGACAAGTGGAAGCCTTAGATGCTAAACCCAACATGCCACCAGAAGATAGTTTGCAGCGACAAAGAGACAATATTGCAGGTCACTTTGGATGACAAGAGATCAAGATGATTGACAATTATCATACGACTCTTGCAATGAGTGCAATCTTCTCTTGAGCAACCCTCTACATCAACCAAGAAACCTTTTGGAGGCAAAACACTCCCCAAGGTACAAGTTTCTTGGGTTTAATCATCATTGAAGGAGAGATAGATGCTGGTGCTTTATATAAATAGCTTAATCAATTAAATTTCTATCTTTGAGGTAGAAAAGATCACAATTTTTTGTTTTTTTTGGAAGTTTCTTTGTCTAGGGAAAATTGTTGGGAAAGCTATTTGTAGATATCATTCTTCTAGAAGTTAGATTTAATAAATAATTAACAATATTTAAATCTCTCTAGGAACAAAAAAATATGAGAACAACATTTCAATATCTGTATTCATGGTGTGTAAAACAATGGAAATGGACTTAAATATAGAGACGTTGGATATACACAAGTCAAGATGAAAAGTGTCCTAGAGGAGTGACTCAACAAGTAGAAACAAGGGCATCAAGTGAACTCATCTTGATGTGGAAGAGGTGGTACCTAATTACTCCAATCAAGTAGATGAACGAGGTAGAGCTAGCAAGGATTGCATCAATCAAGGGGCTAGACGTGCTCTTATTTCCTAATTTATCTAAGGAAATAAAATGAACTACTTAAGTAAACTTAATATAAGGTGCAATTATATAATTACACCAAGTCACCAATAACCCCCCTCAAGTGCAAATAAATGAAACTTGGCAAGACAGACCATTATGAGGTACTCATGTACAATTTAAAGAATCTCAAAGTACAAAAATAGTGTTACCCCCCGAAAGAAAAGGAGAAGAATTGTAGGACAAAACTCCTTCCCAAGGAGAGGAAAGATGGATGATTAGAGAGCCATCCAAAAAGTGTGTTGCCTCTCACTCTAGTGATGGAAGTTAACTCCAAAGGTTGCTTGCACTGTCTGGTTGAAGACTTTCCACTGTCTCCTGCCTGGAACCTGCTACTAAGGGTTCTTATTGAGCTCAAAAGACCATCATAGTCCTGCTCCAACTCTTCTCAAAGAGTTCTCCACTAGTGCCTTACCTTTGGAAATCCCACACCTTATTGCAACTTATCACTCTTCCTTGGACTTAGAAGGTTCTAAGTGCCAAATCCTTCATCTGATTTGAACTCCTTGCAGGGAAGATAGATACTCTATCTCCATGCTTTTTGTAAGCCAACTGATCCATTCTTCTGGATGCCCACTCCTCAACCTACCCGTTTTCTTCAATTTGTCTTGATGAGGCCTAAAACCCTACTAGCCCTTGCCAGTCAGTTTTTGCCTTTTTCTGCTCAATCCCACCAAAAGACCTAGCAACTAAATACCACTTTCTGATACCCTTTTCAGAGCTTTAAATCCTCCACCTAGTTTCAGACCTCTGTCTGCACCGTACACTTGATTCCTGCAAACAAGGAAGTTTAGGGCTAATAGACCTATTAACTAGGGTTTTGGGAATTCTTACTATTATCTCACTCTATTAGATTGTTCAAGCCTCCAATCTCTTTAACATGTCAAGATATGACAAAAACCTTCAGGAAACCATACAGGTACGGTATTGTACCTTCTACCCTGCCTGAGTTCTCACTTTCTTTACCCAAACTCCTAACCAGGTTACTCTTACTCGCCTAGGGTTTGGTTTTGAGAATCATTACTTGGCTTCTCAAATCTTCTACTCCTACATACATACAATATGTTGGCTCCTCTCCCATATTCATCTATACTCAGGGGAACCCCATAGACAGTGCTTATGGGGGAGCCATTTTGAAACTAACTCTTCAGAAACAGCAAATGAAACCCTGTCAAACTCTAATTTCCTGATCTAAGAACACAGATCTCTAACTCCACTCGATGGAACTTGTTTGTACAATGAAAGGTGATTTCAGTCTATGCTAATAACATGAAACAGTGCAAAGTCTGAGTTTACAACTCCTATTAGAGCCCTATTGCAAAACACACGAAGATTTCAGAGGACCTCTCTACAACTCCAAGACTATGAACACAAAACACTAAATTAACTCAATACCTATTGACTACAGGGAGAAATACATTCTATAACATTTAACCAACACAAAACAGTGAGTAAACTGTATTTACAGTGGCTGTTACCCACTGTTTCTCAAAAACTCTGTGGAACTCAGAAAACACAGATTTTAACTATCCCTAACAACACCAAATCTAACTACCATGCATGTGTTCTAAATCAAGGAACTATCTACAAGATAAAAGGTGCTAGAACATGCTAAGGGAACTCTGATCTAATGCTAAAACAGAGCGTATATTTCCAGTTGTCAGAAAACACACAGAGTTTTCAAAAACTGAGAATATCCAAAATCTGCCAACTGTTTCTTCTTTTTCACAACAAAACTTTAATTACAATGTTCTCCTCTGCTTACTACGAGTCATTCCCCTTATTTGGGATGCCATTACCACATTCCAAGGGCAGTTTCTCGTGTATTCCCTGATTTCAAGGGAAACAAGCTGCAAATCATTATCCATTGGATGCATCTGAGCTCTTTAGCTGTCCATGGCATCAAAACATGAGGATAACTCACTAAATACATTATAATCTACCAAATACTGTCCAAAGCTTAATAAAGCAAAAATTATCAATAAGATAATCTATGAAGATATTAGTCCTAGTGACTAATTCTCCACACACACAATACTTTCTAAAGCCCCAATCTAAACACACAAACATTCTGACTTGGCTAAAGTCAGTACAAGCCAAAACATAGCAAACCAAAATGGAGGTCAGACTAGATGCTCCTGCACCACTAGTGATGGAAGGATAAAACTGAAGGTTGATGACAATCCATGTGCACTAGACAACATTCCTTCCCTTTGATAGTAGTAGTTTTTAGGTGCATGAAAAAGGTCTTCCTGCTCCAAGAAGGAGAATTTGGGAAGAAAACACCTAAAATGTAGTAAGGACTCCTAGATCTAATTGAAGAGGATGACTACTTAGAGAGTGACATACAATAGGTGGCAAAAATGTAGTGTATGGATGTGGAATCTCACTACATCTGATGTGAGTACATTGCTCATCCCACTATGTGTCTTATCACAAGATATCATTAAAAAACCCTTAGTGAAGAGTCTCTAAACTTTGTAGAAGAAATAGGTGAAGGTGGAATCTTAGTGCATGTCACTGGACAACACTGTTCATCCCACAATATGCCTTGTTGTGAAGGATTATTAGAAGCTCCTAGTGAAGTGACTCTGAACTTTGTAGTGTTCGTGGGAAGTAGTGGTGGTGGAATTAGAGTGCGTATCATGCAACTACATTGAATTTATTTCGTAATATGTCCACATTTTACACCTAAGTATGAATGACTGGAAAAGTTGTTGGTGTTGGAGGTGTAGGTCAAGATTTTTCCAATAAGCAAGCTCCTCTTCTGTATCATTGTCCTATGGAGAATTCTTAGAATCATCAAGGATTTTTAACTATTCATAGTAGAATCTTCTAGGAATGGAGGTACATTAGGATCTCCATTCATCTCCCAAATTTTTGTCCAAAGAATGTGAGGGCCCATTGTGGTTGCCAATACACCCAATTTGTAAGACTATAAGCCTTAGGGAAAAGAAGCATAAACAATATCCTTTATTGAATTAGTTGACACTTGAATTTCCTTGCTCACATACCATGTTAGATTTAAGAAACAACTAGCAATAAATTAGATCTTTTTAAGAACAAAAACAAGAAGATGAGAACAACATTTCAATATCTGTATTCATGGTGTGTAAAACAAATGAAATGGACTACAATATATGGACTTGGGCCATGCACAAGTTAAGTTGACTAGCGTCCTAGTGGAGCAATGAACTAGAGGACTCACTCATATTAAGAGTAGAGGTGCCAAGTGAACTCATCTTGATGGGGTGAGGTGGCACATAACTACTATCAATCAAAGAGATTAATGAGATATAGGTTGCAAAGAATCTCATCAATCAAGGGAATCAAGATGTGCTCTTATTTCCTAATTTATTTAAGTAAATAAAATGAATTGCCTAAGTAAACTTCACAACGATGCAATTATATAATTACATCAATAGAAAGCTGGTCTCATTTTGATGTTGTGAAAGAATCCTATTATCACATTTGGCAATTATGAAGAACAATTCATTCAACTTTGCCAAGGCCATGATTAATCTTTCGAAGAGCTCGCAATACCCTGTATGCTAAATATTTTGAGAAAAATAAAATCTTGGAAGTATAGCTTAGGCTTGAGGCCATAAATCTGAGTTGAAGTGGATTTCCTCCAAATCGCCTCTTTAAGAGATGCCCAAAGTTTTGCATGTAAATTTGAAAACAACTTAGGAATAAGTCCAAGATTGATAATTTAAGTCATTGGACAAACCCATAGACAATTTTTAGAGCAATCACTTCAAATTAGGAATGAAGTCAAATCTCAAGCAACAACAAAAAGGACACATGAATAGAGGGAGCGAGGGAACCTTTGTTCCATCTAGAGAGAGGGGAGAGGGAGAGATTGTCTTTGTTCTGCATAGTGTTAAGGGATGATGGTGCACAAATAAAGATAAAATAAAACAAATTGTTATAACATTTTTATATTTTTTTAGATTATTTTTAAAAAATGCTCTTTCAAAATGTTTATAAGATTTTATTTTTCATTACCTTTTAAAATTCTACTTTAAATGTTTCTTAATAATCTTATATTTTTTAATATTAAGGATGAGCACCCCTGGGAAGAGGAGAGATGCATCGAGAATGTCCCCAAAGCATTTCCCCATCTCTGTACCTTAGGGAACTTGTGTCCTAGAAAATCAACCCCTAAGTACATCCTCTTGGGATACAGAAAATAATGTAGTTGAACTCATGACTAATGTGAAATATTTAATTTCATTATTGATCTCACATTTACTGAGGATTAACAATCAGTCTTATATGTACTAGGCTTAATGACCATTTGACAGTATGTGCATGAGAAAAGCTACCACTTCATATTTGACCTTATAATGATGACAAAGTGGGGCTAATAGAATTATAGGAGTGCTGCAACCGAATTAATGTCTTCTTCTGCATGGTAGATCATTGCTGTGTGTACATATTTTACCAAATTAAAAGATTTTTTTTCTTAATATGAAATCTCATTTAATTGTTCAACTTATTTGCAGATAGTCGACCAAGAAACATTGCAACATGTGGAAAGAATAGACCTCCCAGTTGTCTTATGTGTTGCGGCATGGTTTGGAGGAGTCAGGCTGATTGATAATATTGAACTAGAACCTCCAACTTATTGAAGCTATTGAAAATGGTTAGTTAATGCTAGAGTGATTTTCCTACAAGAAAACTTTGGCAAAAGCTAGAGAATTCCATAACTGTTATTCTTTCTTTTCACCAGAATACAAATGTTCAGCTCATTTGTAGTGACCTGAGCTGAAATGTCTAATTATAGATTGAGAAGATCATTGCTTATATGCAGGTAATCCAGAAGAGCTTTGGCAAATGTTTTCTGCCAAGATAATTGCCTCATTTGGTTCACCGCCCCTCATTTTTCATTCTTTACATAACATGATGGCATTAGAAATATCATTGTAATAAGAGGGTGACATTGCACTAATTAAAATAATTCTTGTTGTAATTAGTGTGATGTGCCATTGATTACAGCTGTTTCATATTGAGCATAATTCTTTTGGTTACCCATTTCTCTAAGAAAAGTAGAATATCATGGAAGTTTTGCCTGTGAGAATAACCACAGATTTATTACCATTGGTTTAGCTTCGTTTCTGTTTTGTTTTTCAAGGAATTCCCAAGTAGCATCTAGTAGTAGATGTATAGTTCTAGCTTTTTTATGTTTGCCTTTATTTAAATCCAGTAACATTCTAGTGTCATTTTGTAAATGTAATGTGGATGGATATTTCCTTTATGACAAATAAATGGGCTTATATTAATAGAAATGAAGTTTAGCCTTAAAGAGCTACAAAGACCTATGAAATGATATTGTTTAATAAATGAGAAACACTGTGTTGTTGAATATATTTACATTGATGAACAATAATGAATGCTCTTGATCTACAATATCACCACAAATTTAGATGGTCTTCCTTTGTTTAATTACAAATTGGACTTTGACGTCATTCTCAATGCTAACTATCTTCTAGGCCCTATTTATCCCGGCCTTGAGATGATGGGGCTGAATCTCTTTAAGGTTCTACCATTGTCCTTGATCACTTTGACGAAGGGAATGCCATTACAGCCGAAAAATCTTTTGCAGTTGACACAGGATATGATTTAAGATTCTAAGGTGATTAGATTCAATATTAATATTTATTGACCACAAGGAGCACTTTATTCAGATCCACGTATCTATGAAATATGTTTGCAAAGTGAGTATGCCAACATGAAATGTATGAACATCTCCATGGCGCATATGCTTTAAAAGTCAGATTCCATATACTTAGCTATAGAAGTAGTAACCATTAACATTTCTCACTTCTGGCCCAGGAACAAAAGCAAGAGATATACCACCAACTAGTTATAGAGATTCAAATGTTAAACCAAACCAAAAAGCTCAGCGAGACCAAATCATACCATAACACTGCTGGACTCGACCATAAAAGATCCAAAGAAGCTCCTTCAAACAATAGACCATATGGTCACGTGTTACCAAAAAGAGACAGAAGAACCATACATTTAACAATCAATTAACTATCGCTATCATTGTAGAAGAACTATTAGCAAAACATACACTATCAGGCACTCCACAATAGGGGCATTACTTCATCGCACAACATCAATAGGGACATGACTACTTGGTAGAACTGCAACAAGTAAACGATTACTAAGCATTGCATCAGCATTAAATTGAAGCAAGATAAAGCACTATTTGGTTAAGCATCAACATTCCTAGAAACCTTGTCATGGACTAAGACAAACTCAATATCCATCCACTTCAGCCACTCAACATTACTCTACAAGTTTAAGTGCAAGTCTGCCCTTTCTCCATTCTTTTAGACTTCGAAATAGGCAAACTCAAGCCTTTCAACAAGGCTAATAATGAGTGATCCCTAAAAGGAAAATAAAAAGCTTGAAGAATCATAATAAACAAATAAGGGGCAAGAGGGCAACTTTGTCTTATAGATTTGTGAAGAGAGGAATCATTAAGTTCACCATTAATGCTGATTTGAACAGAGGCATTGATGCAGGAGCATCCCGGGCTTATGGCGATCCGCATCATCAAAAGATGTTTCCGTTCGTTGTGTTATTTCAGTTTTGGAGTGCAATTTTATTTTGAGTTTGTGGTTTGGGAGGCTGAGTGAATCGACATTATTATTTAAATCATGTTTCCAATTTGATATTTTTGCATTTAAATGATTAATAAATCTTGAATGTTTTAAAAACTAATTCTCCTCGGTTAAGAATGCACAGGGAAATAAAGATGAGGCCATGCAGCAGTTGAATTATTGATATTTTAATGTATGCAAAGGGAGATAAAAAGAATGGGTCGTGGCTTGGAAAATAGCAGAGGGAATAAATGAATAAAACAAAAAACAAAAACTTCCAAGCAGCTAGTGAGGAATTGGCGTGAGAAGTTTAAAAGAGAAGAGGAATATGAAGTAAAAAGTGGAGCCCATAAATTAAGAGGAGTTAGCACCATAAATGGTAGAGGAGGGGAAGCTGTATAGAGGAGCTAGGAAGCTGCGCCAGGGAAAAGATAAGAAGAAAAAAGACCAATTACCACATATGAATAAGATGGAGTGAGGAAGATGTTAAAAAAAAAAGGAAAAAAAAATGTACAGATTATATCATTATTGAATAGCAATAATAATAACATTTCTGTTAAGAAATAACATTTCACTGAATAACCATCCAAATTCTCTTATGGGAATAACTCCCTAAAACTAACAACTAATAATTAACTGATTTATTAAGTGTAAATTTTATTTTCCTAACAAGCCCCCCTTAAAGTTTACATAATAGAAAAACTAAAAACAAAATTTAAAAATGTAAACCTTAAATTCCTACATATCCCCCCTTAAGGTTTACATCACAAAAAGAAAACCAAAATTTTGTATCAGCATCAACCTAAACTTCTCGGTCTAGGAAAATGTTTTGATTAGCCAACTTTGCATCAACATCAACCCAAACTCTTCATGTCTGGATAAATGTTCTGATTCTCCAACATTTACTTGTGAATTGAGACACACTCAACTATTCACAAGAAAATCCCCAATCAATTGTGAATCGAGACCAACTCCATTATCCATAGTAACACTCCTCTAATTGTGAATCGATACTAATTTCATTATCCACAGTAACACTCCTCCATTTGTGGATCAAGACTTACTCAATTATCCACAAAAACACATCTGCAAAACAATGGATCGAAACAAACTCCATTATCCACAAAAACACATTTGCAAAACTATGAATCGAGACAAACTCAATTATCCATAAAACACTGCAAGCCCCATCTTGCTCATGAAAGGACTGCAAATGAAACAAATGCTTCTCATGCAAAGAATCATCTCTGAGCGAGAAGCTAGCTTGGGATGATAGATGTCCTCTTGCCTCCATTTCTTCCAACCTCCAATATGACCCCTTTAGATCTTAGTCGTCAAATACAACATTAATGACTCTGAATGCATCATTAATAAATGCATAAAAAGTGTACATATCCATATATCTGAATCTTTTGCAATATGATGATTTTGCAGTTTACAGAAACTGGCACTGAATGCTTGTAACTATATTGTTCTCTTGCTCTAAAAAGTAGATACTAAGGAAAAATAAGTCTTCATAATCGATTTATAGCATTGGAATAGGAGGACGCATCTCAAAATACTGGCAACGTTTGACTGTCAATGAGAATTATAGACAATACAAAAATGTAGCATTCTCTAGCTCTCTTATTGAAATCAATTGTATATACTAAACTTTAATTTATTTTCCAGTATCTGGTTTATTTTTGCCACTCCTATGCGTAGCATTAGCAATCAATTTCAGTGCAACATAAAGAAAAAGAGGCACTGCATATAAAATTTGCACAAGCATTCAAAGTCTAACACCCAACAATGAAGAATGCCCAGGGAAATGGAATTGGCGCTTGATTTGTCTCCTCGAAATAGATGAAGAAAATAATTTTAAATAAGAGTGCTCTTCTTACAGAATCATTAACATCAATGTCAGCAATTAAAAAAAAATGCTTATCAATGCTCAATCTAATGGCTGGAGAAGTTGTAAAGAAAAGTGAAAAGACTTTTTTCAATGCATTTTTCCTTCAAACTGGCAGTTGCAATTTGATTATCAATACAACCGCCTCTCCACTCGTTCCTATTGAATTCACTGCAACAACTACCCTCCATTCCTAATTTCACAGGCACATGATCTATTCGCTCTGATATCACTGTTTAAAAAAAATGGAAAGAAAATTGCATAGATTATATCATTGTTGAACAACAATAACAATAAATATTATATTTCTTCGTGACCTTTACAATGTGTATTGCAAATGTTTAAAAAGCATTGCATTTCGATGAATTACATTTTTGTGAATAACCACCCAAATTCTCTTATGAATAACTCTCTAAAACTAACAACTAATAATTAACTGATTTACTAAATGTAAACTTTATTTTCCTAACAGAAGAGGTCTTTGTATACAGAGATGAGATGAAAGTAAGGAAATAAAATGCAGTGTAAAAAGAAAATATAACGGCTGTGGCATATGCAATCCCATCGCAGTTATGGGGATTAAAATGTATATGGGAAATTAAGTGAATCCAGAGCAGAAGAAGGGTCTTGCCATTCTAATATGACATCTTCAAATTAAATGCAAATAATAAAATGCATATAACCGAGGAAGGGCATAGAGAGAAGAAGACGAGATATGCATGTGCATATATAAGAAGTTGAAAAAGAACAGATAAAAAGTCATTGCAGGAAGTGTAGGAGGAGTTGAGGAGGCATCTGTGTATGGCGCGTGAGACTCAAGAGAGAGAAGAGAACGGACTCGAGTGGCAAAAAGGGGAAAGGAAAGGAATTCGGGTGGATTTCACAGAGGGGAAGGTTAGTGTAGGAGAATAACATGTTTGTATACGAGAACATACAGTTTGTGTTACGTGCAAAAAAAAATTGCCTAACATATAGCTTGCTTGTGAAAGGCCATGGAAGGCATAGATGTTTTAAATAAGTTACAAACTTAATAAGAATTTTTTGAGTCCTTTGTTGCAAATTTTAATCTATGAATTCGAAATCGAATGTTGAATGTAATTTGAATAGTTTATTTGTAGTGGTTTATTGGATTTGAAGTTGCTTCTAGGATTTTGATGTAATCTTGAATTGATTTCAATTGACAAATGAAATTGTCGAATTGAGTTGTCGCTTGGTTGTGAATCAGAGTTACTGATTTCCATTAATTAGAATTAGATTTAGAGTTTTCTCATTCACCAAATGCTATTAGAGCAAGGTTCTGAGTGTATAGGAAGAGCACCGAACGTGAGGCAGCCTATGTAGACCTACGGGTGCAGTAGAAGTGCAATGAAGAAGAGCTCGCATGAGGATTGTTGCAAGTAGAGAGAATCCTTGAGCAATCGAGAGTTAGGGAGCCATGAAAAGAAGTGTGATTGCAGATTCTCGAACATGAGGTGAAAGTTGTGAAAGATTGCAATAGATGAGATGGGTATAGTCATAAGGAAGAAGCCCGTGACTTGGGAAGCGTGGAGATGGTATGAACAAAATACGACATGGAGGATGATTGTGGATATAAATAACCGATTGGATAAGTTGGATAAATTGGAGGCATATCTGAGTGGACAAGAAGACATGAGAAAAGAGGATGAGGATGGAATGGATAACAAAGAGCCTGCAACAGAGGTAGTCAAAGAGGAGAAAAATGAAGATGCAGTGATGGAATGCAAAGAGGTTGCAACGAAGGATGAGGAAGAAGGTGATTTGTTATCACAAATTTTGGTGGTGGAGAATGAATGGTTGGAGAAGATTGTAGCGATTGTGGTGTAGGGGCACCAAGTTCATTTTTGTAGAGTTGGTCAAACAAGGTCATTTGTTAGGTCTTAGGTGTGTTAAGTCTTGTTGATGAAAATAAGGTCATAATAGACCATGGGTAATGTAGTTTGAGTCATTAGGGGTTCATTGGGCAAATATTGTAAAACTTGCAAAAACTTTGTAAAAATGCAATGTTGTCAAAAGTGCAAAAATACAAAATTGTGGTAGCCCACGATCAAGGAAGTTTAAATGAAAGTTGGGTCAGTTTTTTTAGTTAGTTCTTGATGTATGTAGTTGAAATATGCCTAGAAGAGGCTCGAATCAGGGTTGAAGATTGTATTGAAGTTGAATCAATCAAAAGAACACTGTTTTCCTTGCATTTTGATTGGTAATTTGTTGTTGCAGTCTTTTGTATGGGTCCGTACTAAAGGAAATTGAGAAAAGATGTTTTGAATTGGATAGGGAATTGTGTTAAGAGAATTTTGGTTTTTGAATGATCTAATTTCATTAAGTTTTAGGGGTTTGGTGACCAATTTTCTGTAGGCGGGTCTGTAACTCAGAAATTGGGGTTGTGAGAGTATAAAATGGGAGCTTGAGCCATTCCACCTAGTGTAATTGGTTTAAACTTGGTGAAATGACACTCTTAGATGTAGGTTTTGATTTAATGTAGTTGGCATGAGCAGGGAAGGCGGAATAAAGGGTTTGGAGTGATGCCCTAGTTGCATTTTGTCATGATTTTGATAAAAAGTGATGCTTTCAAGTAGGGTTATTATGAAAGAGCATTGTTAAAGTGTGAATGAAGGTTTATTAAGAATAGGTAGACATAATGTGACATTCTTGAGGTGTTGATAAGGTGACAAAAGGTGTGGAGGCTATAGTTTCAATAAACCCTCATGGTGCTAGTCTAAATTGGCCTAAAACAAGGGTTTAGTGTTTTGGTGCATTAGTGAAGGTTTCAGTGACTAAAATTTGTTGATTTAGGGAATTTGAGGCCTGGTCAAGGTCCGAGAACAATTTTGTAATTGGGAAGGTGATTAGTTTGATGATGCTTTGGAAAATAGGGCTAATTGGGGCTCTATCCAGCCTAGCAACATTGATTTGAGGTTGATGGTACAAAGTGACCCTATAAGATTTTAAGATATGTCAAAGAAGAGGATAATGGGTATTTGAAACACCTTTTAGTTTCTGGGTTTGAGGAGTATTTTGAAAGTTGTGCTTAGAAAACACTGTTTGCAATGCTATTAGAAGATTTGGAAGAAATTAAGGAAATGTGCCAAGATAGGGTTTTGAAGAATGTAAAAGTGTTTGAATCACTTTGAATTGTGATTGTAATCAGTTTTCCTCCCTACTCTACATCAGATTGAAAGTTGGAAGACAAGCATTGCAGCTAAGAAAGTATAAGTTATTGATGTAGCTGATGGTGAATTTGTAGCAGTGAATGAAGATGCAAATCTTGTTGCATTTTGTGATGATGCTTTTGTACTTCTGTTTGAGGTAGTCAAGGTTGAAGAGTGTGGAGAAGAACCTAGGTATTCGATGAAGATTTGTATACATCAGGTTGTGATATGAGTGACATGAGAGTTTGGTGGAGGAGGTCAGTTACTAGTGGGTTAGATCCCACAAAGGAGAGGAGAGGAGAAATAATTTGGCGGAGGAGGAAAAAACATGGTGGATGTGAATCTACAAGAGAGAAGAGTGGTGAATGGAGTTGTGGGAGGAAGATGACAGTTCTAGCATGGTGTTGGAAGAGGAGGAAAAATAATTGATCTTGTGCACTTATCCCAACAATGGAGTTCGCTATAGGTTGGTTGCAATCTAGAGGAGTAGTTCGACTACTCAACTCCACCTTTGTGAGCCTATGCTCACAAAATTTCTACCCGGCATGTCTGATGCAAGAGCATCTTGGGCTTATGACGATCTACATCATCAACATATGTTTCTGTTCGTTGTGTTGTTTTAGTTCTTGAGTGCGATTTTATTTTGAGTTTATGATTTTGGGAGGCTAAGTGAATCGACATTATTGTCATTTTCAATTGAAAAAATTTCTTATTTAAACCATGTTTCCAATTTGATCATTTTTGCAATTAAATAATTAATAATTCTTAAATGTTTTAAAAACCAATTCTCCTCGCAGCTTGGAGGTTTACGAATGCACAGGAAAATAAAGATGAGGCCACACAACATTTGAATTCTTGATATTTTAATGTATGCAATGGGAGATAAAAAGAATGGGTTGTGGCTTGGAAAATAACATAGAGGGAATAAATGAATACAAAAAAAAACAAAAACTTCCAAGCAACTAGTGAGGAATGGGCATGGAAAGTTTAAAAGACAAGAGGAATATGAAGTCTAGTGTCATAAATTGTACTCCCTTTTACCTGATAGTACAATTTCACACTTAGTTTGGACCTACTTTAGTGATCCTTGCATTTATGCATTTTAAACACCCTTTAACTAAGTTCTAATTTCCAAAATTATGCATTATGTGGCTTAATTTAAAACATTTTTCAATAATTAGCAAGCATAAAAAAAATTCTCATTTAATGCTTTGTCCTCGACATTTAAATTTTTCAAAAATAGGGTTGGGACACTGGTGCCAAGGATGCTTATGTCCCCTATTTTGGCTCCAAATTTAAATATGTCAGTGTCAACATTTTATTATTTGAAATTCAAATATTTGAAGTTGGCCATTGGGATCTATTTTTTGGGAAATTAGAGAAATGCCTATAAATACCTAGTCTTTTCACCATTTGATACTAGAAGTCAAAAGAATGAAAGAAGAACATGATAGATTCTAGGTTTGGGAGATGCATTTGGCCATTTCCTTCAACCTAATGACTTGTTTCCTAGTGTTCTCATCTCCAAGCTTCATCTTATTTGCAACCTAAAGCAAGGCATCATTATGTTTCAAATTTTCTAAGAGTGTTGTGACTTCCTCTTAGTTAGATCTTATCATTTTCATGTAGGAATCTTTCTGTAATGCACTTGAGTAGGGTTTTATGTATTTTTAGCTCATAACAACCTTAAGCACACTTATGACTAGAGCACATACATTGTTATCAATCATTTCCATTGGCTATTGTAGAGGTAGAAATACCAAAATAGGGGTTTGATTGAGGAAAAATATTATATAGCCAGCATCCGCCATCTGTCTTTGTAGATTTATTACAGGTCTTGATCCGAAAACGAAAATTTGCAGGGCAAAGATTAGAGAGTAGACATAGAGCTTCAAACTCAAATTTTCAAATTCAAAAAAAGCCTACCAGGATAGTGGCGTCCCCATAGGAAATGTCCTCAGAAATTCAGTTGAAATTTATATCACAGGTGCATAGTGTCTTTCTTAGCTCAAATTTGGTGTCAAAATTTTTGTTACAATTTTCCAATTTTCAAAATATTGCATTTTTAGATTAGGGCACATAGTTGAATTAGGTTAATATAATCAATTCAATTCCAATTCATTTCCTAGGCTCTAAAGAATGAGATCTAGATCTGGTTGACTCACCTTCTTGGTTGAAAGTCAATCAAATTACCTTGATTTGCATTCTAATGTTCTTTTGAAAAAAAGATTTGATCCTTGTGTTCTATGTATTGGACCTAGGATCCCTTTTTCATCAAAATATTTTGGTGAACCCGACATTTTTACGTTATAAACCTTATGAAATTTGCAATAATTCATTCTAGATCTAGGTTTTGCTTTGCATTTTCCATCTAGGCATCCATTTTTAAATTTTAAAAAGAATAAAAAATTCAAAAAATTGCATATCATATTGCATTATAGGTTGCAATAGGGTTAGTCTCAAAAGTCATTTATGATTTTCAAATTTGTTAGTATCATTTACATATGAAATATATTGCATTTTGTTAAAATTTTAGAAAATTTAGTCTTTTGGTTGCAAAAAAGTGTCCTTGCATTTGAAAGAAAAAGTGTCATTTTGTGCGAATTTGTGAAAGATTATTGCATTTAAGTATTGGAAATTATTAGATATATGGGTGAATTGCATGTATTTTTTGAAACATTGCATAATTGGGATAAATCACATTTCATTTTTGCAAAATTTGAAAACCCTAGGTTGTTACATTACATTGCAAAATTTGGAAACTCATAAAACAAAAAAAAAATCAATTTAAAACCGGGGTCTGCATGCTATCACACAATCACTTCCTGTAACCTCTTCCTTTGAAATTGAAATTTTAGAAAAATCCTATTTGAGACATAAGCGCCCTAGGCGCCTTTGTCCTGCCAAATTTTCCTAAAATTTTAGGTGCAGAAGCATACATGTTAGATTATAGATTTGGGGTCTAATTTCTAGATCTGTGTCTATAATAGGTCTGTAAGTTTGTTTTCAGTCCTAGGTTGACTTAAAAAGCATAGACATAATTTGAATTTGAAATTTAATGATTAAACTTGGAGGAAGCATAGTCATCTGATCATGTTCTAGATATCTTTCTACAAGTGCATTGTGTACCTATCAAGCCCTTTAGTTGTGATGAATTTGACATGCTAGATGAAGACCTTGAGGAATTCATCTCACTAAGCTCATCCACTAAGGCTTGTAACATTCCCACACAACAAAGAACAATCAATGCAATCACATCTCAACTTATCATTTATCCACTCACACAATAACCTCAAGTTCAAACAAAACCTGTGTTGATCATAGGATCACCTCAAAACAAACCAAAACCTCCAGGTTCTATCTTAAACTTCACAAAAAAACTTACTAGTAATCATGTATCACAACAACCAAGTTATCACATAATTGCTCATACATATAACACAAGGAATAACAAGCAACCGAGACAAACACAAACCATCCCCTCATCGACACCACTCCCACAACTTGTTTTACCTAGTGCCCCTTGCTTACCTCAACATAGTGGAAAGGAGTATGATCTTGTGGAGAAACTTTGTAATAATCCTGCTAATATTTCATTGTTGGATCTAATTCAAACCTTATCAACTTACCATGGAATGCCTCAAAGTTCTTTACAAAAAGTGGCGATCCCTCCTAGTGTGCAACCAATCGATGTCACAACCTTAAATGAGGTATGAATTTGGTCAATGTGGACATTTTATTTCATCAAAATGAATTACCTCCTTTGGAAACGCAAAAAAAAAATTGCTTTGATGATAATGAATATTATTAATAGGGTATGGATTAGGCATACCCTTATTGATAATGGTTCAGGATTTAATGTTTGTAGTGTGAATATTTTGGACAAAATTGTAGTGGATAAGACTAAAATTCAACCAGAGAATTTGTCTATTCGTGGTTTTGATAATGTGGGCAAACAACCGCTTGGTGTGATACTATTACATGTCAAAGTTAGTAAGGTTGTGTTGCAAACTCCCATTCATGTGATGCTATTGCAAGTATGAGTAGTTGGTGTTGTCATTGATTTCAACATGCTTATGTCTATGTTGTCATTGATGAATGGTGATGGTTGAGAAGTTATGATGGTGCTTTGATTAGTTTCTTTTTTATGTTGTTTGGTGTTGCTTTAATAAGCTTCATTTTGTGAATTTTGTTGGGTTGGTGATGATAAGGAAGTGTTAAAGATGATGAAAATATGTCTTTGGTGTTTGGTTTTCAAGTGCATTTGAGAAATTTGAATAAAAGAGGAAACAATGTGTTGCAGAGATGTTCTGGTGTACAAAGTGGTGTTCTGGTTTTGCTCCACATTTCTTCTATGTTGAAGATCTGGTTGTGTGGTTCATAAATGTTGATCGGAGGTGTTCATAGGTGTTATATCCATTCTTGGTTTGGATTGTTGTGCAGAAGATGTTGTGCTTACCAGTGTGTGAATTATGTTGCAACGTTGTTTGGGAGAAATAGTTTGCTCTACATTTCTCCGCAGTTCGGTTTCTAGTCTTGCAGTTTGGGAAGTGTGTTGATAAGGTTCATATCTGCCTTTAGTTGAAGAAGTTTGTGGTTTGGTGTTCCACAAGGTGGTTTCTTGAGTTACAGTGTATGGAAGGTTGTTTGAGTGTACTGGGTGTGTACATTCTTTAGGTGAAAGTTGTTGTGAAGGAATTTGTTGGATTTCAGGGTGGTTGTGGAATATTCTAGATTGTGTTCAAGTGTGGTGTGTGGCTTGTGAGTCATCTTTGGATTTGAGGAAGCATGTTCTTAAATGTAAATGGTGTATATGTTAATGTTAATTGTGGAAGTGTGGCATGGTGTATATGTATGATTTGGGTCCGAGTTAAGAAATGGTGTGGTCCGATTTCATTCCTTTCCACCACGGGAATGCTTAGTGTTGACCTAATTTGAATTTGCATGATTAAGGTGCATAGCCAACCTTGGAGAATGCTTTCAAGGTAGAAGAAGGTATAAATGTGTTGTGTTGATGAAGAATTGTGTGTGAAGTGTGTGATGCAAATTGAAGAGCTATGAAGTGCAATGCGAGCTTAAATGAGTTAGACCACTGGAAGAAGTGAGCAGAAGGTGTCTAAAATATTTAGAGAGGCCACAAATGTGTTGGTGATGCTATGGTGGAATTTTA